>JANEYF010001047.1:0-12500 GCA_029963845.1 Rhamnusium bicolor
TTCAGTGGCGTACTAAATATTTCTATAGAAGCGGTATGTAACCCCCTATCTATGTCAAAGGCTTTCTGTTACTATTTTTAACTTGAAATGTAAATGCAGCTTTACCACAGACTTCATATATCATTATGTCTATGAGCTTTACATACATATATCCAAGTTAAGATGCATTTGTCGAAGTATGTCCATAGAAGAAACTTCTATTATTTTTACATACTCCTCTACACTTCTTTTAGTTTGTGCCTGGGAAACTAGACCACTCTGTATAAATAAATTGAATGATAGAGAAATTTCTATTTAAGACACGAGGTTATATTCCATTTTTTTTTTACCTAAAAATTGAAATTTTTTATTTTATCTATTTTTCATTGTGTTTTGTGCATCGTAGCTCATACAAAAACCACCATTCATTTTTATTCATGTTTAATCTATGCTTGATTCACACATCCTAAATTCTTAATTCTTAATTAGATAACTGATTTCTTTAACTTAACTAATAATAGAAAAATAATTAAAGAGAATCATTCTTATTCAATTATTTATAGATTGAAAAACCGACTGTACACTGTTCAAAATTAAACGGTGTTCACATTTACCATTAAAAATATTGTAAAAGTGGTGTGAAAATTTACACATTTTGGTGTAAAATCAAACACCATCAAATATTGTAAAAAGTACACTCATTTATTGAGTAAATCTTACCATTTTGTGGATTAGAAATTATCTTAAATAGTACATTTTCGTATATTATACACCATGCTTAGTGTGATTTTACGTTTCTGCGATTGCGTCAAATATCTGACGCATGGTAATCAGTAATTAACAGTTGATGATACACAAAACCGTGTCTTGACTTAGTACATTTGGTAGATATTTTATATATTATCTTCAGTGGCGATTTATGTGCTGTGAGCTGTAGAACACAAAGAAAAACAGAAAAATGAGAATAGCGATTGGATTATTAAAATCTATTACGGGAAACGAATGACTTAAATATACCTAGTTATGTCATTCTACAGCTTTTTAGTGCAAATGACAATATACTCCATATAGTGTATAGTGTACAATTAATTGAGTTATCTGAAATGTGACATTTACATTTAATAAAATACATGACATTTTCACATTTTTGTAGCTTATTTAAAATGAATGTGTTTTCTATCCCTTAAGAATATCACCTTTTAGAAAATTTGTATTTTCCAATTCAACAATTATAAGGTGTATAAATTAATCAAAAATAAAGTATAATTTTACAATTCATAGGTGTAAACATTTTACACATAAATAATGGTAAAATTTTACACTGTACCATTGGTGTCTAGTATACACCTAATTGGTGTGTCCCAATATGTACCCCGTGTGGTGTCAATTTGGTGTGAAATTTTACACCGTATTTTCAACTGTGTAAGAAATATATTGTTATTTTTAGTCAAAATACAATTTTAGTCAGAAAATAATTAGAACACCTGTAATCACTTTCCCTGTAGAATTAAAGTACTAAATTAAATACTCACGAAATAATCCCCAAATCTGGGGTATAAGTAGGTTGCCTCAAAATATAATCTTTGGTTTACAGCGGCCCCTTTCTTCGGGTCTCGTGGGTATAGGCTGTCATCTTTTGCATATTGATCCACTAAATATTTCATTATTACATGACTGCAACATGAAGGATTCCATTTGAAATTAATAGAGTACACTCGTTTATCCTTTATTATTAAATTGGATGAGCCACAAAGAAAATGACATTAATACTATCACTGTGACACAAATACTTAAGAACTAAGGAACAGATGTAAAAAATGTGATCTAAAGCTGAACTAAATTTTGTTTCTGTAATTGATAGAAAAATAACAAATTAGCAGAGTTGAAATGTTATGAAATATCCCGAAAGCCAAGATTAATAATAATAATTCCTATTTGAATAAATGGTTTAGTAATAAATATTCGTACACCAATTCCACGAAATAATTTAAACAAGATATGACCAAAAACACTGGCACACACAAAAAAAAAGTTGTTTGTACATTTGACGCCACCTACCTCCCGTCATGTATTTCGACCCGCTGAATCCGAATTTGAAGTCAGTTTGGACCGTACACCCTCAAATATCGAGTAAATTGGAAAACCGTAAAAAATAGCGAAAATTGGGTGTTTCGGTAATAAAAAAATTTTGTGGATCTAAACCAGGCCTAATTTTTATGTATTTCGATCCGCTGAATACGAATCTAAAGTATGTTTAGACCATAAGCCGTTTTAAATCTAAGTAAATTGTAAAATACCCTCGAAAATTGCTAAAAATGGCAAAAAATTGTGATTATGTTGATGAAAAAAATTTTGTAGACCCGGATCGAAGAGGATTTTTTATGTAATTTGATCTGCTGAATCCGAATCTGAAATATATTTGGCCCATTAATCCCTCAAAATCTCAAAAAATCGCAAAAAACCGATAAAATAGCAAAAAATTGCAGTTGAAAGGATTGAAAAAAATCTATGAAACACGATTAAATACGTTTCTTGTATTTTTTTATGCATAAAATACAAGTTTAGAATCTGAAAATGTGAAAAATTGTAAAATCCATAAAAAATGACGTATAAACAGAATGAAAATTTTTTTCATAAACATAATCACAATTGTTTGCCATTTTTAGCAATTTTCGAGGGTTTTTTACAATTTACTTAGATTTAAAACGGCTTATGGTCTAAATATACCTAAGATTCGTATTCAGCGGATCGAAATACATAAAAATTAGGCTTGGTTTAGATCCACAAAATTTTTTTTATTACCGAAACACCCAATTTTCGCTATTTTTTACGGTTTTTCAATTTACTCGATATTTGAGGGTGTACGGTCCAAACTGACTTCAAATTCGGATTCAGCCGGTCGAAATACATGTCGGGAGGTAGGTGGCGTCAAATGTACAAACAACTATTTTTTTTTTGTGTGCCGGTGAAATTGTTCATAATGATCAAATGTGCCGAAAAGAACATTTGAAAATTTCTCATAAGATTAACCCTCGGATTAATCATTACTGATAAAAAGGGATTAAAACTAATTTTATTCAAAAATCAATTTCATTGAAAAATAAATTATTTTATTTCCTTTGTTTCGTTTGTCTCGTTTATCTCATTTGCCCCATTTATCTCGCGTGCCTCATTTGTCTAATTTTTGCCATTTATCTCATTTATCTTATTTATCGTATTTACCTTATTTATCATATTTACTTTGTTTATTTCCTTCATTTTGGTTATTTTATATAAATAAATAAAATAAATGGAAATGATATTTTCAACTAAATTAATTAATTTCTTTCATGTCAAATTGCATACGATGATGAGAAAGTACTGTTGAGGAGCACCTAACCTCGACCGATTTTTTTTATTTTGTTAGCTTAACTAAGGGAATTAAAACATCACAAAAAAAATCGACGATATCGCTAATTAACACTTAATGTCACCAATGTTTTTGACTCAAAAAATAATAAACCTAGTAGTTCCGGAATGTTGTAACGCGCCATATTATATATATTAATACTCATAGATGTCATCAAGTGCTATTCAAAATTTAGGAATCATCTGAAATGATGGTGACTTTTTCTCAATGTATAACTTTTGTTTATAGTTAACTGATTGAAACGTGGTTTATATAGTTTTAAAAGAAAACGCATTGCCAATTTATGCAGGGTAAGTCAGTTTGTACACTGGCTCAGATGTCTCACATTACAAGACTATATACTACGAGGAATTATGGCTGGTTTCAGAAATATTAATAAACTGTCTCCTACAAAATGTAGCCTATAACAGTATTGTCACATCACAGAAATTAGACAACTCTAGAATCCAAAATGGCCACGGGCGAAGGTTACACTTATGAAAAACCCGGACACACAACCATTCCCACCGACATTGCCAGTGCCGGTGGCGGGATTCAATCTCGCAGAAAGAGAGTGGGACGAAGCCCCACTGTGTCACCCAAATCAGTCTATAGGTCTTCAGGTTAAAGTTATCAGAAACTTTCTTTTTAAATGTTCATTTTGCAATTATCTATCAATCTGTCGAGCCGGATTTTAGCTTTAATTTTTTATAATTTTGATCTAAAATTGAATTTTTACTAAAAAATGTTGGCATCTGTCAAGAATAAAAAAAGAGAAATGAAAAATCTACTTTGGCAGATCGATTATGTTTTTGTAAAGTAAAGATTTAAAACTAAAATTGTGCGAATATTTATATATGTGTGACCTGTAAACTAATTTTTAAAAAAAAAAACGACATTTTTTTTGTAAAAATTTAATTTTAGATCAAAACTATAAAAAATTGTAGCAAAAAATCAAAAATCTGGCTCGATTGATAGAGAATTTCAAAACGAAAACTAAAAAAAAAAAGAGTTTCTGATAACTTTAATTTGAAGACCTGTAGACCAATTAGGGTGGCATAGTGCGGCTTCGTTCCACTGTGCGATGAAGATTATCTAGTCACACTTGCCATTGCGTGCTTTAGCCAGTTACTTCACCGAGCTGGTGAGATGTAGAAATGGTTTAACGCCCATCAACTCAAACGTCTATATGCCACCAGTAACTTCTTTATGTCCAAGCCTCACACCTCGTCCAATGTTAACAATGACAGAAATTGCTCATCAAAATACGGTAATGAACACTCCTGTGAGAAACTTTGGTAGTACTTCATTGTACACGGATACCGCATGAATTAATATAACCTGCCACGATAGGCGAGTGGACCCTTTTCTTATTATTATTTTATAACATCTACATATAAAAATAGTTGATCCGTATTTTTTCCTTTTTTTTTAATACTTCTTATAGTAAAAAAAAAAATCATAAACTTTAAACTCAATTTAAAGGATCAGATACTGCCGCCAATTTCCAAGCTATTCTATTGGCTGTAACGTAATAGATAAACTATCAATCCTGAACTATGAAATCAAAGCACAGCCCGCAAGGTTTTAATTGAATGCGCGCGCATATTTCCATATTACTTCTCTACTGAACCGGCAATATGATTTGTTTGAAGTTAGCCCTTATTTTAAGCATTTTCATTTTACAACTAAACATATAGTAGGTAAAATTTCGTTAAAATTATATTTATAACATATTTAAGGGTCGCAGTATACTATATTATCATATTCTTATTTTTGTAATTTTTGTTGCTGTCCACTCGCCTATTGTAATAATTAATGCATTAAATAAGTAGTAACTACCTAGCAGAGCTGGGAAAGATGCTTTAAAAAAGTAACTTAGATACTTTTCGAAGATACTTTAGAAAATTATCTAAGTTACTCTTGAGTATCTAGATACTTCTTGCAAAAAGTATCTTAAGATACGAGATACATGTAAAAATATCTTAGTTACTTTTCTCAAGTATCTTAGTTACTTCCTAAAATATCTAAGTTACCTGGAATTATCTTAGTTACTTTTGGGTAACTAAGATACTGCCGCAGCTGAAACTGTTGAAAATACTTTAAACAAGTAAAAGGTTTTTTTTGCTCGAAAATTAATCTGGCACAGTGACACTTAGCAATATTACTAATCAATTAGTCATAGCTCATAGCTATTATATATTTTTAGAGTGGAATGAAAAATAATATTAACTGAAAATTTTTTGTTAATTATTATTTACTAACTTTTACAAATCTTATCACAGATAAGTATAACATATATCTTTTTAAACAATTATTTTCCCGGCTATTTGCCCAAACGCTGAAACTTGGATTACAAAAAAGATAATTTGCAACATTATGTTCAGTACAACTGACTCAATAATGTTATTTTTAATTTCAACTATTCTGTTTAGTAAAACCAAAAATAAATAAAACACAAGGTACTCACCAGTTGACACTCACTTTAAAAAACTTCAAAATATCTACCGACACGTGTTTCTGCTTGCCATAGCGTCATCAGGGCAGCCGGCACATTTAAAGAATCCAAAGCAAGGAAACTTGTAAACCTTAATGTAATAAACATTAATGGCTTCAGAGAACAGAACAATTGAAATTATATAGTGGAAATACTCCTTAGGGTCAATGAAATAATTTAAAAACAAATTAAGTTCCCCTTCTTGATAAAAGTTAAAATATAGAGTGGAATGAAAAATAATATTAACTGAAAATTTTTTGTTAATTATTATTTACTAACTTTTACAAATCTTATCACAGATAAGTATAACATATATCTTTTTAAACAATTGTTTAATTGTTTAAAAAGATATATGTTATACTAATAACTAAGATACTTAAAAAGTAACTTTAGATATTAGTTACTTGTAAAAAGTATCAAAAAAATAGATACAAGTTACTTGAAAATAAAAGTATCTAAGATAAAGTATCTAAGTTACCAAAAGTATCTAAGTTACTAAAAAGTATCTTTTATCTTAGTTATTTCCCAGCACTGCTACCTAGGTACTATTATTGATGTCTTATGCTTTGTGTTTAATTAAGTATTTAATAAAATTGCATTACTTATGTTTAATAAGTGAAATTTTGAGTGACAACTGGAGTGACAGTTTTGGCAGCTTTGATTATTGATTTAGGTCAATAATGACTCTATTATTAACATATTCTAAGCACGGAGTTGAATAAAACCATTTTACGACTAAAAAATATGTTAATCATGGTAAGTTCTTAGGCTAATAGTGAAGAAAATATTTATTATTATTCGTAATCTGCATTGGTGACTTTTTGTATTCTCTTTAAATCACTCTTACACAGTCAGTGATGTCAACTTCGTTGACATTTAGATAATTTGTCATTCTCATGCTTTATGAAAGAAATTTTTTTAGGTAATAAGCCAGAAAACTTTTCATGATTATCTAACAAGGATTTACCTGAATTTGAAATTTAAGAACAACAAAATAATCCCATTGCAGAATTTGCAACGCCGCAATCTCAAACAAAAGAATATAGCTTTCGAAATAACTCGTTACAGTTTTCTATTTTTATAAGTACAACTAACTTCATAAAAGTTCAATACAAAATGTAGACTAAAAACGACTAAAAGCATCCCCCCACACAAACTCACAACAAACGCAGTTAGTATTAGATATTGCAGAATTTAACAATGATGGCTCAACGATATGTTTTGTAAAAAAAAGGTATCCACATTCTTAACTAGTAGAAATTCTGAAAAAGATGGGCGATTTATAAAAATGAAATGTGAAAAATGAAAAAGGAGACAAAATTGATGTTCCTTTAAAATTGCATTCCCAATTGAATACATCAGTAGAGTTTGGGATCGAGAAATATGGCCGTGTGGTTCTGCAATAAGGAGATATAAATTCCTCAAAAAAAAAATTAATTAATAAAATATTATATTATGTATTATATTATAATATATTAAAATTGTTCTGATAAAAAATGTATTGAATGTGCTGCTATTAACTTTAATGGAAAGGTATGTATACTTTAAATACATAAAACCCCTTAAGGAATTTAGAATAATTTTTCATGAAATTGGACAGAATTCTTAATAATGAAAAAGTAAACTACAAAATATTATAGCTTGTGACCTTAAAGTTGATTGATAAATTAAATAAAACAAAATAAAATAAGAAATCACAAGGTACCTGATATACTCATATCAGGTCCTGTTTCTATTTAAACGACCTACAGAAACTATCAGAAAAAAAATATGATGAAACAAAACATAAGATATAAGTATGATAAGAATATAGTGAAACTACCGCAAGATTTAGTCAATAAAGAAAAATTAAAAGAAATGAACTAGCGTATAAAAGTTTGTCTGATGAGGATATCCAAGATAAAAAAAGTATTTTAAAAAAAACACAAAGAAAAAGAGAATGAAAAAAAGGAGTCACAATAATCTAATAAACTATGCAAAAATGAAATGTAAAATTTTAAATTAAATAAAAGGAAAGATTCAGTCAAGACTTACCTATCATATACTATAAATCCACCATCATTAACGACTGGTATTGTGTGCAGAGGATTCAACTACAATTAAAAAAATGTTAAGTTTAATTTATTTTAAATGTACGAGAACTCTCAATAATTGGTAAAACCAAAGCTGTATAAAAAATAAATTATTTAAAAAGAGCCATATGCACCATTTCTTCATACAATCTTGATTAAGTAATTACATTTAAATATTTAATCGTGATTAATTTAGTTTTTTATGCACGTTTCGGATTTACGTACAGTTTTGTTAATCGTGGCAAATTCTAGGGAAAATTTAGTTATTTCATGGTTGAACTATCACATATTGATATCGTGAAAACTACATTTCTAAAATTTTTGTTATAATTGCCTACATATATTTTTATTAGATTTTAGAGAAATGTAAAATTTTTTAAGGAAAAAAAAAAGAATTCTGAAAATTTTAACACGGTCACGTCAACCAGTGTTCAATAATATTCAAAATATTAATATCATCATCATACAACAAAATTTCGTCTTCAGTTTCTATGTTAATAAATACAATTTTAAGAGAGAACTATTGAAAATAATACTACAAAATCTCGTAGGTTATATTTGATATATAGTTGTCAAACTATTCTGATTAAATTCATAAACGGAGAAATTTGGCTGATTAAATCTCATGTTGGTAAGCTGCTTCAAAAGTCCTTCGTAAAAATGAAAGTTTTATTTGCTAACAGGCATTTAATAAATTGCAAATTTAGGAAAAAACTCTGCGAGTCATTCGTGTTGCCTATTTTCAGTTATTGTGATTTAGTATATTTTCCATGCTTGGATCAAACGACAAAGAATCGTATACAAAAAGTACAAAATATATGTTGCCGTTTCATTTGCAACTTAAGAAAATTTGATCACATTTCCGCTGCTTTTGCTAATCTTAACTGGCTAAATATGGAAAAACTTGTTAGATACCACTATCATGTTTTTATTCAAAAGCTTCTAAAAAATTCGTCACCTGCCTACCTTAAAGAAAAGCTTGTTTTCAGAACTGCCATACACAATTTAAATATCAGATTTCCCAACACACTTACAATGCCCTTATACAGGACGGCTATGTTCACCAGATCATTTAGTTTCAACGCAGTACAAATTTACAACCAATAATTTCTAAGATCTTTCTGTGAATCAGTTCAAGAAAAAAATCAAATCACATCTTTTATCAAATTAGTAATATTGGTTATATGATTGTTATTGATGTATTTATTATGTTACTATCTTTAGTTGTTTCTTTCTTGGAACAGACAAATATGAAATTTAGTTCTTTAGTTATTTTTTTTTTTTTTAGGTGCATACTTATTTTATTTATTTTAAATATTTTCAAAACTAGACCAATCTTTTGTGTAGTCTTCTAGTACATATCTAGCTAGTTAATGTATGGTTTGTATGTTTAGTTAAGTTTTCTTTTTTTGTTTTATATATATGTAATAATATATTAAGCTGTGGCGGTTAAGTGTAAGAGTAGCCCACTGGCTAAACTTCGCCGCGCACACCCCAACATCATTATCAATTTATATATGTGTATATTGTGTAATATACCTACATGCATAATACAAAATAAAGACGATTATTATTATTATTATTATTATTAACTTTATTCACAATCAAAAGTGTTTATAGCACAGGTGTATAAGAAAACACATAGTTCACCGTGTTTAGCTAATTATCGCGATTAAGAATGCATACGGGCCAAAATACTTAATTTATATATAAATACAATACGTGATAACAAAAGTTTTTCCTCTATACAGGATCTTCTAAAAATTGGTACATAAAATGCGCCGAACATATTAGACAGCAAATAAAGTTGATTTAACTCATCTTAGTAAGTATACAAAAGAGTTACAAACCTCGAAAAACAGCATTGATTATTTTATCTTTCTTTTCTAAATAGTTTGAAATTTACTAAATATGCACTTGAAACATAAATTATGGAATAGTTAAATTAAATTAATAGAGGATTTTGATTTTAATTGCTCTGTGGAAGAAGGCCAATATAAAAAGTTGGAGGGAAAAAAGAAAATCTGAAAATGCAGCTTGTGCCTCAATAAAAAAGTACTACGCCAGTTGAAATAAGAAAAGAAAATGATTATTTAAAGCAACAGCTAAAACGTCAGCAAGAATCTATTGAAAATCTGGAACAAGCGGCGAAGGAGAAGAACTTAATTATTACAGAAATGCCTAAACAAACAAAGGAAGAAGTTAAAGAAACAGTTATAGTCGTGGGTAAGGCAATAAATTGGAAATTAGCAAAGAAGATATAAATGAGATTATCGAATTAACAATACAGAAGAGGCACCTATTAAAGTCCAGTTTAAAAACAAAATTACTAGAGATAAACTACTACAACGCAGAAAACAAGTTAAAAATCTATTGGTTAGCTCTACAGGCTTACCTGGTAGAGACAACAGAATATTTATTAATGAGGATCTCACGCCTAACAATCAAATGCTATGTAAATCGATCAGAAACTGCAAAAAGCAATCCGGCTATAAATTCTCATGGATCAAAGCTGGCAAAATATTTGTTAGAAAGAACAAAAATCAGCATGCTACCTGCTATCTAAAGTTTAAAAAAAATACACAGTTATGTAGAGAATTGAAAAACCTTTCAAAAGATGTATCACTTGACCCTCATTGCATTTGAATTTTTTGAGGAGGTGGCCGTGTAGGGTAGAGGGATGATGATAGGTATACAAGTATTACATTAAAATATGTCCCCTTTGGTCGACGTGTTTCACCAATTATTCAAAAAATTTTTATCTCCAAAGTACAGGGAAAAAGCTAGACGCGGGTTAGTTACGAACAGTAAAAATGTAGAAATTAATCGGGTATTCCCGCATAAAGAAAAAATTGCGGTGGAAAAATGCAAAATTGCAAATGGCAGAAAGATGCAAACCGTGGACACGTGTTTCTGACTAATTGGTCTTCATCAGCACGGTGTAGCTGAGTTAAAATGATGGACAAAACTCAGAAAAGACACTAAAGGGAAAACCACTGACAGACAGCCAGTCGCAACCTTTGTGGCTTCCACCTGGAAGACTCTGGTATGAGAGCGACATCCAAGTTTCGCAACGTGGCGACTATAGCCAGCTGCGTGGGATTCCGGACCCAGGAAAATCAATAAGTACAGGGAAAAAGCTAGACGCGGGTTAGTTACGAACAGTAAAAATGTAGAAATTAATCGGGTATTCCCGCATAAAGAAAAAAATTGCAAGGTGGAAAAATGCAAAATTGCAAATGGCAGAAAGATGCAAACCGTGGACACGTGTTTCTGACTAATTGGTCTTCATCAGCACGGTGTAGCTGAGTTAAAATGATGGACAAAACTCAGAAAAGACACTAAAGGGAAAACCACTGACAGACAGCCAGTCGCAACCTTTGTGGCTTCCACCTGGAAGACTCTGGTATGAGAGCGACATCCAAGTTTAGCAACGTGGCGACTATAGCCAGCTGCGTGGGATTTCGGACCCAGGAAAATGAATTAGTACAGAGAAAAAAGCTAGACGCGGGTTAGTTACGAACAGTAAAAATGTAGAAATTAATCGGGTATTCCCGCATAAAGAAAAAAATTGCAAGGTGGAAAAATGCAAAATTGCAAATGGCAGAAAGATGCAAACCGTGGACACGTGTTTCTGACTAATTGGTCTTCATCAGCACGATGTAGCTGAGTTAAAATGATGGACAAAACTCAGAAAAGACACTAAAGGGAAAACCACTGACAGACAGCCAGTCGCAACCTTTGTGGCTTCCACCTGGAAGACTCTGGTATGAGAGCGACATCTAAGTTTCGCAACGTGGCGACTATAGCCAGCTGCGTGGGATTCCGGACCCAGGAAAATGAATAAGTACAGGGAAAAAGCTAGACGCGTGTTAGTTACGAACAGTAAAAATGTAGAAATTAATCGGGTATTCCCGCATAAAGAAAAAAATTGCAAGGTGGAAAAATGCAAAATTGCAAATGGCAGAAAGATGCAAACCGTGGACACGTGTTTCTGACTAATTGGTCTTCATCAGCACGGTGTAGCTGAGTTAAAATGATGGACAAAACTCAGAAAAGACACTAAAGGGAAAACCACTGACAGAGTTTTGTCCATCATTTTAACTCAGCTACACCGTGCTGATGAAGACCAATTAGTCAGAAACACGTGTCCACGGTTTGCATCTTTCTGCCATTTGCAATTTTGCATTTTTCCACCTTGCAATTTTTTTCTTTATGCGGGAATACCCGATTAATTTCTACATTTTTACTGTTCGTAACTAACCCGCGTCTAGCTTTTTCCCTGTACTTATTCATTTTCCTGGGTCCGGAATCCCACGCAGCTGGCTATAGTCGCCACGTTGCGAAACTTGGATGTCGCTCATACCAGAGTCTTCCAGGTGGAAGCCACAAAGGTTGCGACTGGCTGTCTGTCAGTGGTTTTCCCTTTAGTGTCTTTTTCTGAGTTTTGTCCATCATTTTAACTCAGCTACACCGTGCTGATGAAGACCAATTAGTCAGAAACACGTGTCCACGGTTTGCATCTTTCTGCCATTTGCAATTTTGCATTTTTCCACCTTGGCAA
>JANEYF010001047.1:15000-85968 GCA_029963845.1 Rhamnusium bicolor
TGGGCGATTCCTGGTCAAATAAATGCAATTTAATGCAACTTACTCTAAGCAATTGTGCCCCCCCTTAAAAAGTTATGGGCCTTCAAAGATAGAATTAAATAAAATTTACAAAAGACTACTAACTGTTCTAATTATTTTTTTTTGTAGAGAACTTACTCGGCTACCCATTGGCATTAAAAATTAAAGTTGCTTTAAAGGTAGATAGTACTTACTATTGAGCCAAAAACAGTTTTACTCACTTAAACATAAAAATAAAATGGATCTAAAGTAGACTTTTGTTAAAGTCCCTTTATGAGAGTATGAAATCGACTGTACGGCACTTAAGAAAAAAAAAAAATGTAGAACAAAAAATATTTTATTAAATTATTATAATTTTTTATTTTAAATAGAATTTAAAAATATCATTAATATTATTTTTTTTTTTTTAAAGTAATTTTGAATTGGAAGCTTCACGCTCCGGAATTGCCCACCTCCTCAAAAAAATAAATAAATGAAACCACCATTTTCTCATGATTTGATTTGTTCCTCATTTTCTAAACACTTTGGAAATTACAATTTACTTAATTTCTTTTTCTTGTAGGTAAAGTATATGTATTTCTTATTTAAAATACTAGCTAGGAGCTCCTAATTATTTACAAAGTATAGTTATTTATGCAACAGAAAGTGCATAAAGTATTATTTTTTTTTACGAATGGGAAGTTTGACGGCACGAACTAGGCGAGTCCGGCGATCCCATCGGTGAAAAAAGACACTCTGCATGAGTTTCATACAATATTTTTTCTACAACTGTGTGCAGATAGAAAAATTAAATTATTAATTATTAATTAAATTAACTAACACAAACATCAACAGCACAAATCTAAAATTTGACGTTTCTAAAGCGAAGATCGCGAGACAACTTCAATTGTTTTTATATTGCACTTCAATTTCGGTTATATGCCAGTGTGAAATAATGGCATCTTTATCTCGCTTTTTAGAATTCACTAATCAAACCATAAATACATCGTTACTTAATCGACGAGAAATAGTGAAAAAGTACAGTTCATATCAATGAACACATTTTTAACATATAATTAAATGAAGTAAAGGCGCTTATTTGGATTATATTTATTTCTCAGTAAAATATTAACTCATTAATAACGCTTTTTTCGAAATTATAAATGACTTTAAAACTTTGAACAACTGTAAATTTTGAAGTAAATATCTCCAAAAATTTCCACTTCAACATGCCACTTTTTTACATCAGCGTATCCAGAAAAGAGTCCTCTATTCGAATCCATAGAAAAATATATAGATTGCTATTAAAAAAAGACCAATGACGTCATAGCTCGAAAATAAAGCATAATCAAAGAATGACATTTATCACAAAAGATGTCGTTTTGAAAGACAAATTAGTCCGTGAGGATTTTTGTGAAAATTTTCCTGAAAAGTTTTATTGAATTTGTTCCATACATTATCACCGCACTATATTGTTGGTATATTGATTAACAAATAAAATAGCATATTATTAAATCATATTGTTTTATTGTAAAACTAAGGTATTACGCTAATCAGTAACTGCAAGAATAAATATTTATAATTAATAAATACTGTAGTTCATAATTAAATTGCCTCATTAACAAGCAATGTTAGCAATAGTTTTTAATATACATACATGGCCTCTTTTTTAACAAAATATACTAATTCAAATAATATGAAATATTTGTTAATTAAAAAATGTGCTAATAAAAACACAATTCAGCTAAACGGGATAAGCAGTAGAAAATAAGAAGTAAAAATTACTTTTTCGTATTTTACAATGATATAAAATAAGTATTTCATATGTCATACGTATTTTATAAAATCTGATTTTATATAAGTCATTGTATCTAAATTAACACTGCTTTTACCCTAAATTCTAACATGAATATTGACACGAATGATTGCAACGTTGCCGTCTGGATCTCATCTTTACATACATACGTCTACAACATAAAGACGAGCCGTACTCCTCTACAGCTGACGAATCTGAACTACAGATGTATAAAATGTGAAATTTTCGGTAAAATGAGATCCATAGTAAAATTTGAAATTAGTTGTTAATGATCCAACTGAACAATATGACGGCGATATACACGCAAAGCAAGATGAGATCCAAAATCGGATCTCACCTTTCAAAACGGATCTCAGCTTGTATACGAAATGAATAAAAAAGGATCTCCACTTGCAGGGATATATATATATATATATATATATATATATATATATATATATATATATATATATATATATATATATATATATATATATATATATATATATATATATATATGTGTATATATATATATATATATATATATATATATATATATATATATATATATATATATATATATATATATATATATATATATATATATATATATATATATATATATATATATATATATATATATATATATGTATATATAAAACGCACATTTCAGGTCAACATACTTAAAAACGCTATAAAGGTTCCTAACTTAGCAACTATGTTAAAAATAGAACAGTGCAAATTTATTCATAAAATTAAAACAACAGACAAAAAACAAATTATCAGATAACTGAAAGGAATCAGACATATCAATACAATAAAAAACTTGCCTCACCTAATGGTGTTGTTGCATTGCTTATGTATTATATTGTGTTTGTTCATTAGTTTAGTATTGTTTTATGTGTTTGGGTGAGTACTCATAGGGTAGACTTCAGAAATTATGGAACTTGCGGGAAATATTTAGGGCGCCAACAATTAGTACTTTAATCACGTAAATTTCAGTGATTGGCACACATGCCAGTATTTGAACTATGAGTTAAAGTGGCTAATTGTTGGCATCATTTTGTTGATTAGATTGTTAATTAATTTTTTTTGGCCATTTAGGTGCCGAAGGTTACACCGAAGAGCAAATATTTAAGAAATTGTGATGAGAAAAATATTGAGAAGGCAATCAGTTGCAAAAAATTATTAAATACCGAGATCAACATTATAGTTTCGTTTAGGTCCTAAATTTTCGAAAATAATCCCTGACCTAAAACGTATTTCACTGAAGAAGAGAAAGGTTGATGATCGAATGGATATTCGAAAGCCATCGCAAAGGCTTTCCCTAGACGAAAAATTGATCTCCAACTGTCAGTAAAGAACTTCATGAACATTAACCGCAGGCATAATTCTCTTAAGGACAACATTCCAGGTAAAACAAAGTAGTTATGCATCAAATATATGAAAATCGGAAATTTACTATGCTCAATAAAACAATGTTATACAATTTTTAGAAGATAGTTGGTATAGCTCTTTTTTGAAACAGCATTACATCTTAACAAGCTGCACTCCGGAGCAGTTACATAACAACATTAAATGTATCAGAAGCATATATTCACAGGTTTTCTTGGTCTATTTTTCCTGTATACAAAAACACAATAACAAAAACATGCTATAAATTATTAATTACTTCAAAGCCATCTATTTTTTACGGCGATCGCTTTTGTTGTGTGGAAAAAGCAATGAACATAAACTTAGGCATTACGGTGTTCGGGCCACAACAGCGGCCAAGGCGGGTGTTTACCGCCATACGCGTATGTAACGCCCTTTATAACATATTTGTAAGAATGAAATAAATGAAGCAAATAAAGTACACTAGTTTAGGCCTGACATGTGAAAATGTGAATAGTCAATAAATCTGTTAAATGGTAAATGGTAAAATGGGATTGGTTTGCTTAAACGGAAGATTATCTGAAAGCTAAAAATATATTTGAGATATTAGAAGATCCGACAAGGGTTTATAATGGGGACGAAATCGGTTATTTTGTCCAAAATTGCACAAAGTTATTGCTCCAAAAGGGGCTAATGATCGCTGAAGAAAAAGCTACAAAAATAAGTAAACCTAAGACGAAACAAACAGAAAACAATAAAGTAGAAGTAGAAAACATAATAAAACCAATTTGTTGTTGAAGAAAAATTATGTTTTCATCATCGGGGAGTATATAAAAAATTTATTTGAAGTTGAAATGTCTGCTACAATCGAAAACAATAATAAACCACAGACTTAAATGTGCCCAAAAGTAATATATTAGTGCAGTGGGACTGTTTTATTGTACGTATAATATACACCTAACCAATGTGGAAATTCAATACCAAAAGTGCAGAAGAAAGTACCACGCAAATTATCTGGAGAAAAAAATATATATATTCCGATTTTTTTGTATGCCCAACTTGAAGTTCAATTTAGATTTATAATGGTTTAAAAAATATATATAATGACTTTTTTTGTTATGAATCAAATAAAAAAAATTGATTAAATTTATAAACTAATAAGATAAGTAGGTAAGTAGGTACTTTTCTACTTACTGTATCAGAATATACCAATCCCTAGCGTGCCAACGAAACAGGGACATTTTTGTACTGCCCATCATTGAGATTTTTGGTCTGTCAATGATTAGTATTTGGGTGCCAATGACTAGAAAACCGTTATTTTTATAAAGAATGTGGAAATTATAATAACTCATGTAGATCTTAGAATATTAAAGATCATGTGCATTGTGGCTTCATGGTCGTGTGATAAGGACCTCTCACCCTGGAGTCCCGGATTCAATCCCCGGACGAGGAGCTAGGATTTTTTCTAAACCAGAAGTTAATCCTAGCATACTCGGTGTGTATTCATTATCTCTAAATGTGTAGCCCTCTTCCACACATGGTGCCTTGGGGTACCTTCAAAGATAAAGAGGGGTTGTATTACTACCACGGAGAACTGGACAATCTCTTCGTACCCGATTCCGTAGAACCAAAGCGCATAGCTTGGGGTTCTCAGAGGTGTGACCCAGATCGTATGAAATCTCGCATATTTATATGATTTCCCGTGAGTGAGTTCGTTGTTTAAGTCTGCAAGCTTGACGGAGATAGCCAAACGCTAACTTGTGTTCTTCCAACTTAAATATCACTCAAGATGCTTTAGGTGAAAAGTGATATAATGACTCTATTTATTAGCCTTTGACCCTATTCTTAGTAAAGCTCTTATAACCCTACGTGTTGATATTGGTTTGCTTATGTTATCGGTTCTCGGCTGGAGAATGCTTTGAGATTTTGCACAGTTTTGTCAACGTTTTAAAATATTAAATGAATACTGTGTGTTCTTTTACTTAGCTGAATAATTTAGACTCTATAGTTTGAATGCACACGTTTTCTGCAATCATTCTAAGAAAATGATTTAACCCTTTTACATAATAGCTAATTTGGAATTTAATGAGATAAATGCTTGGAAATAATTTAATTTCTATGTAAAAATTATTCGCGATGAAGCAGCCCAGAGTTTGGGTACTTCATTATGGAGTTTTTAAGTAAATTTTCCGCAATCAATTGATTTGTGTCGTCAGCATATATAATAGTTGAATTTGAGTTATTACATAAATATCCTATATCACTCATAAAAATAATGAAAAATAACGGAACCATAATTGAATCCTGGGGTACACCTGTAAAATCTGCTCTTGACTGTGATTGATTTTCGCCGACTATTTGATACGTGTTTTTTAAATAAGACGCTGCCCAAATGTCTAATCTCTAACCCCAATATGATGAAGTTTGTCTAGTAGCAATTCATGGTCTATTGTATCGAATGCTCTAGTAAGATCAAAATATAGAGCAATTGGATATTCCTTTTTATTTAGATATGTACATGTTTTCGCACAGTTCAGTAATGGCAGTTTCTGTGGATTATTAATGTCTAAAGCCATGCTGAGAGATAAAAGTTTCTTTTGTTCTAGAAAAGTATGCAGCCTGATGTTATAAGAATAGTCAATGACTTTTGCAAACTATGATTGCAAACACACATTTCTATAGTTGCTTACGTCATTGTCAGATTCTTCAACATTGGTATCGATTTAGAGACCTTTAGTATTTCTGGACATTTTCCCGTTTTGAAACTAATATTTATTATGTAAGATAGTGGAACACTAATCACCATTTTAAAGATTGTCCGTGAATATCATCAATACCAGCTGCAGTTTTTTATGGTTTTATTAATAATTTTGCATATCTCGTTGGGAGTAGATGGGTTTAGAAAAAATGTTGAATTCACCATAGGGGTTAATTTTAACTCATTCTTATTGAGCTTAGGTTTTGTTATATTCATAAAGAACTCATTAAAGTACTCGCAGGTTTGAGCATTATCTGAGATAGTTGTATTGTTTATTCTAGATTCGATGGGTGTCCTATTTATAGAATCTTTTTTTTATTTATTATTTTTAGTTGTCCTAGTCATTCAATCACAATTTTATTTTGTGTGGATTTTGATATTTTGTTCATTTCACATATACTTTGATGTAATTATTTTATTTCATTATTAAACCATGGTTTCCTGTTTTTATTAATAATTTTAGTTTTCTTGAGGAGAAATGCATTATAGAAATGAAACTTAAAAATAGAATAGAAAGAATGGAACGCATTTACGTCATCAGATTGAAAAGCTTCTGCCAAATTCTCAGTTGCTATACTCCTAATTGCCACAGTTATTTAAATTTTATGGAATTTACCTGTCCTCATACTTTTCTCGTTTCCATGCATAACAAAGCTCTTAGATAAATAGAACATACGGTACTAAACTGCAGAAGAAATAACCTATATAAAAAAAAATTTATATATATAAAAAAATTAAATTGCTTCAATATTAACGAAAAAATACACTCATTTTTTTATAACTTGACCTATTTTTTAACTATTCCATAATTTTTGTAGGAAATGTGTTTACTAACAAACGTGTTTATAAAATTTGATAAAAATGGTTAAAAACATGAGATTTTTGAGAGTGTGAATGATTAATTTATTTTTAGTTCAAAGGTAATCAGAACAAAATAATTGATATCTCAATAATAAGATGTCAAATGAGAACATTTTAAATCAGAATCTTGATTTTAATTCTTCTATTCGAATTTATTACCTTTAAAAATTCTGGTTTCATTTGTTCCCCCAGCTGGTATATTAATAATTTTAATATTGTGTTTAATACCCAGTGCTCTGATGAGTAGTAGGGTTCCTCTGGAGGGGGACTCATGTGAAAATAATAAACGTCAATCGTGTGGTTGGTCATCTTGGGATCAAATATGCTAAAACAGAAATTACATAACTGTACGTAAAACATTTAAATATGCTTCGATTATGTGGACAATGAGATATTATTACACTTAGAATACTATTTAATTAGTGTCAAACAACAGATGTATACAAAATAATTATAGAATTGGTAAGTCATAGTCTTGAAATTTACAAAATTTCATCGACATGATTTGCTTGATGAGTTCCCATGGGGCAAAACTGGAAAATTAATCGAAAGCAATTATTCGAATGAAATTTTTTTGAATTCAGTTATTCCAATGGAAAGTTGTTCGGGTTGAAGTTTAATCGAAGGGTTAATAGTTATTCAAAATGAAAATTATTCGAATGAAAGAATTCACATTTGCTTACCTCTGACATTGATATTAACATTGACATTTAAGTTTTGGCCGCACAAGTATTTTATACAAATCATTGTGTTTCTATCTCAAGATGTCTCTTCAATATATCATGAATGTGAAAGCGAAAAGAAATTTGGTGGGATATTTGTTTGTTTAAGATAAACCTAGAAGGTAAAATGTACTGGAAGAATTCTCCAAGAACAATTACAATGCTAGAGTTACTACCGAGAGAGATAGTCTAAAGAAGACACCTGATGAATACAGCCATAGTGGAGATGCAGCCTGTATGAAGGCTTCCAAAATAAGAAACAAAGTGAAGGAAGTATGAAACTGCCTGAGATACTCCTCCGTATATAGCGTCGTTGCTATCACACTACCACCACAGAAATAACAAATAAACACCATAGAAATTAGACAACCCCTGAATCCAAAGCGGAGGCAGCACGAGCGGGGATTACACTACGAAAAAACGAGTACACACAACCAGTCCCCCAGACCGTGCTAGTGTCGGCGACGGGAATCGAATCCGCAGCTGCAATAGAAAGATTGCTAGTCACACCAATTACCATCGCACGCTCTAGACAATTACTCCATCTAGTCGGTCATAAGAAGTGGATTTAGCTGTTATGCAAAAACTACCGAGGATTGACAGATGGAATATAACCATAAAGAATCAACGTACAAAAAATAATGATGTCCCTGCCGTTCCAACCTCCCTACAGCAGCTTATATTCCCAGAGGATTACAAGAAAACTGCGATTTTCCTAGGTCGCGAGAAAACAGAATTGTAATGTTTAGCACCAGGAACAACTTAAAATTATTGGTGCAGTCTTGTGACTGATATATGGATGGTGGTACATTCAAGACTTCGTCCCATTTGTTTTACCAATTATATACTATTCATGGTGTGAAACCAAACATTTATATATTGATAGTTTATGTGTTGTTACCAAACAATTTTACAGATTCGTCCCAAGCATTAGTAGTCTCTATATTTGGATTGGTGCTGTTAGACGCAATCGTCGTCGATCTCCAGGGTTTGTAGTGCAAATGTGGAATTTGCCGTAATGGTGTCTTACAAGTAGGTTCAAGACCGCATTAACAAATACATATTGCTAATATTATTACAGGGTTTACCAAAGACAAACAGCTCCATAGAAGAACGGCGTAGAGTATTTGAAGGTCAAATATCGGCGAGCCACCCGGCATTATGGAAATACATTGAACCATTACAGCGACAACAAAGTTTAAGTGAACTATGTTTAAAATAGTTAGTTGCGGGTGAAACCGCTATTCCATTTCGCAAAAAATATAAAGATTGTATAGATAATCAGAACGAACATGAAGAAAAGTACGAAATTATTTGGACCGAAATTATAATACATGGATACATAGAAATGGGAAAATTCCATGGTCACCTGGGAGTCCCGATTTAAGTCCTTTGGACTACTATTTCTGGGGTCAATTAAAAAAATATGATTTTTGAATTTGGAATGAACGACTTATATGAAACTAATGATATGATAGCGGCAGAAATTGAAAATATTAAACAGCAAGGGAATATTTTCCAAAGACTCAACGAGCAAATAATCAGGAGGTTAAATTTGTGTATTAATAAAGACGGTGGTCACATAGAACACAAAATTTTCGTTATAAGTTGGTTCATAAATAAACAAGTTACATGTAACTGCATTTTCTTTGCTTTAATAAATTTGTATGTTATTTCAAGGAATCTGACATAATAATACATTATATTTATGCATTTCTAGAAAAAAGTAATAATAAACTGATTATTGGGTATTACAAAAGCATTCTTTCAAACCTAACACGATAATAATAATAAATACCTATAGAACTTTATTTTTTATACTGACATTCGTATCTGAATGTGCTAGTATAAAAGTTTTAGGCATATAATGAATCAAAAACAACACTTCCAATACATTCTATCATAGAAACAATTAAAACAACTACTTAATCTAGGAGCAAGAACTGCATTGAATTAAATAATAGTGTCCTCAGTATTAGAAGCAAAAAAATTTTGAGATAGAAAAAATATTAACTCACCAAGAAGAACATTTTTACACTCAATAAATGATTTTCTACAGTTGCAATACAAAAAACGAAAACCACTAGTGCGATATACAGGGTGTCCCAAATTTAAACGGACATACCCTAATTGACGGTAGAGCACACTCAGCTGAGTTCAAAATACCCCTGTACTTACCGTTGAATGTGAACTGTTTTTGAGATACGGGGTGTTTTATGGTTTTCGACCAGAACTTTAGTCCGCCATATTTTTGAAATGACCGAACATATTTAGATAAAATTTTTTACACATATTGTACTCTTTTGGGTTAATAAATAGCTTAAGTAATTTTGGAAAAATTCCAGGACCGACCTCCATTTTTTTAATATGGCTCTTAGGGTCGTTAACATCACATTGTATATTATTTTTTGGTAAATGTTAGTAAACGTTTAAAAAGCCTATGAACCAGTTTATGAAATAATGTCATAATATTTAAGGGCACGTTTACGGTTATTCTTCAATAAATTTTCAAAAGTATTGAAAAACCAAATTTGACATTCTACGCACAATCCAGTTCCTAACATCATTATTTTATTAATTTTAGCTATATACCCCGCAAAAGAGGTTGTTTTTTGTTTTGACATTCTGTGTTTTCCGTCCAAAATAAAGCACATTCCATTTATTTCAGGAATAAAAATAAGTAATAAAACGATGCGATTAACACATGACATTGATGCATTAAAAATTCCAAGTAGGCACATGTCAAATGCGTAATTTTACAAATAAGAATTGCTGTTCGCTCTTAGTAATTAATAGAATAAGTGATAAAAAAATCAGTTACAAAACTAAAAATTTTAAGATGCCGTTTCAGTTTAGTAATGAAGATTATGCGGATATTATTTTTGTGTATGGCTTTTGCGACGGAAATCGGAGAGCTGCAAAAAGAGAGTATCAAAGGCGTTTTCCAAATCGCCGTGTACCAGATCATAAAACGTTTTCAGAGGTATACCAATTAATAGGGAACATGGACAATTTCCGTCAATGACAAAGCATGAACATGTTCCCATAGCTTTTCCACAAGAAGAGAAAATATTACAGGTTGTGGAAAATAATCCATTCATAAGTGTTAGAAAAATAAGTAATGAGTTAGCAGTACCTAAGACAAGAGTATGGCGAACATTAAAGAAGGAAAATTTGTATCCATTTCATGTTAAAACAGTTTAACGTCTAGAAGACGGCGACGACGTTCCCCGCTTAACATTTTGTAGGTGGATTTTGACTCACAGAAGAACAATATCGGGAGTTCTATTCACGGACGAAGCCCAATTCACACGTGACGGAATTAACAACTGTAGAAATCAGCATGTTTGGGCAAGCGAAAATCCACATGCAGTGATTCAGAAACATTTCCAATACAGATTTAATATTAATGTGTGGTGTGGTATTTACAGTAATCATCTAATAGGGCCCCACATTTTTGAAGAAAGGCTGGTGAAGTTTATGTAAACTTCCTTAGAGATATCTTGCCAGATTTATTAGAAGGCATCAATACTAGTGGTTTGTGGTTTCAGCACGATGGTGCTGGCCACCGAGGTCTCCTGACCTTACACCTCTGGATTATTTTTTATGGGGTCATCTCAAGTCAGAGGTGTACAATGAAGAGTTCAATATACGAGAACAGCTTCTAGAAAAAAATATTATTGTATGTGATAACATTAGAAATAACCCGGAGGTGATTCAGTGAAAAACCTGTTATAGTTTTAATTATTTGCACCATTTTTGATTTCTTTTTCAATTATTTAAAGTTCTAAATAAATTTATTTTGTCAAAATAAAATTGCAAACTTTTGTCTTTAATATTTTCAAGTTATTCTCAAAAGGTGTTTAATATTTTTTTAAATTGTTTGTTAATTCAAGCCTCTTCACTAACATTATTTTTCTTTCATGAAAGAAATGGAATGTGTATTATTTTGGATGAAATTTAAACTAAAACACTAACACTAACTTAGAAACACTAACTGTCAAAACAAAAACAAATAACAAACTCTTCTGCGGGGTATTTAGCTAAAATTAATAAAATAATGATGTTAGGAATAATACGTATACCAAATTTTATCTAAATATGTGCAGTCATTTCAAAAATATGGCGGACTAAAGTTCTGGTCGAAAACCATAAAACACCCCGTATCTCAAAAACGGTTCACATTCAATGATAAGTATAGGGGGACACCCTGTATATCTACTTTCATTTTTAAATAAATACGAGGCAATAATATGCCAGATTTTTTGAAATACACCAAAGAATGGGCTTATTTAGGTTGAGTTAGATGCCATAAATGTCATTATGATTTCCGAAGTAATTAATCTAGATATTGTCTTTCAATTTAAAATGTCAAAATAAATATGTTCATATTTTGAATTATCTTATTTAAATATTTTTATAAATAATTTATACGCGGTCTAGTCTCCTGAAGAGTTCAGAAAAATGAAAGTGTTTTATATTTTTGAAAAGTTCTATATATTCACTTTTCAGTGGCATGAAGAAGAATACATGTTTTCATTTAAAACATATTTTTTACCTTTTGTGATAGCAAGAACTATATACAAATACGTCTAATTTGTAGATAACATATACCATTTTATAGTTGTGTTAAATAGAATTTATAATGCCATAAAGTGGGTGAGCCTATAAGAGAGTGACTCAGACTGTACATAAAATTTTAATTCTATAATGCCAATTTTAATAATTAAAAGTTTTTATAAAGTATAACTTTTTCCCTCAGAAACAAAAAAAGTTTTTCCTAGTTTGAAATCAATCCAAGTACATAATGTTATATTGCAAAACACATAATTTATTTAGAAAAAGATGTAACAGTATCATAGCCTAATTCTATTTACCTATTATTTAAAGGGACGACACCCTCTGTTTCCATACAATTCCCCAGGGTTGACACTAATATATTATCACTTATTCCATGAAGAGACTGAACTGTAAATAACTAGGTGACTAAAAAAAAAACTCATTTTGTATCATGAAATTATTAGACCTCTGTATCTATGACAACAACTATCAAAACAATAAATTTCTACGTTCAGCTAGCCACATCAACAAATTATTAGTTAGACTAGTAAATGGTAAAGTATTATACAGGGTGTTTCAGGTATGCGGTCATTAATTTCTAGGGGTGATTCTACATAAAAAAATATGAAAAAAATTCATATAAACATGGGTCCGAAAATCCCTCCTAAGGACGCTGCGAGCCTCTGAAGGGGGCACCCAAAATTGACATTTTATTTAAATACACAAAAAAGGTTTTCTTGTTGTAACGCCATAGGACCAACCAGTTACCAGAATTTTGAACATAAAGGAATTTTTCCAGTCTTTTTGCGTAACCAGAATTGACTGCCTATGGTTTTCATTCTTATTAAATTATGCAGAAGAGCGAGAAATCATTATACTTATTTTTGAATCCTAGGCAATGCATGCGTTCCTTTATGTTCAAATTTCTGGAAACTGGCTGGTCCTATGGCGTTACAACAAGAAAACCTTTATTGTGTATTTATAGCCAAGGTATCATATTCCGATGAAACATTCACAAAAAATTCACATTAAAAAAATTGGGGGGAGAAGAAAGTCCCCCCTTTCCAATTTTGTGCACCCCTGACTGAATTTACCCTTGGTGAATAACATCAGATAATGACCTTTATTGATATCGAATCACGCACGAAAACTAGTCACTGTAGCTCAACGGGTTCCTGAGACATTAAATACAATGTCAATTTTGGGTGCCCTCTTCAGAAACCCGCAGCGCCCTTAGGAGGGAATTTCGGACCCATGTTTATATGAACTTTTTTCATATTTTTTTATGTAGAACCACCCCTGGAAATTAATGACCGCATTCCTGAAACACTCTGTATAACAATTTACATTATGCAAAGCGATTAATAATATTTTCTTTGGGGAATATTTTTGAAATTATTGTATATAGGATATTTTAACGCTTTGAGGAATTTCATGCAAATTAAAAGCTCACATAAGTGGGAATTCTACTCCAATCAAGCAATATTAATACAACTAAAATAAACTCAAATTCTTTGAAATTAGTTGATGGACTATTAGCTCCTACATTAATTATATTTAATAATTATTATATATCTCATATTAGGAACATATTATATATTACATTATACAGAGGTTTTCCGTTTTAAATAGTAGGACTCATATAAATTGTAGAAAAAGTTATTCCAAGCAGGAAATTTCTTATGAATAAGGGGGAGTTAAAAAATACCAAATATAAACATCGTTATCAATAAATCGTGACCAACTGAAAATACTGGTATTAAATGTTTCATGCAATAACATAGTAAAGATCGTTATCTCATATAACAGCTACTGGGGTTCTTTTGTGAGTCATAGGTGTGGAAAGGACTGCTTAAGACTAGAAATGTTACGCCACTGGTGGTGTAAAAATGGATTCCACTTTTTAGTTTCTTATAGTATATTCTATGATTATAAAGCCACCTCAGTTTTCCTTATCAGATTGATAGTATTTGAGTTATTTATTTATTAATTTTTTTAATTGAGAGCAATAAAAACAATAATTCTTATATGGTGTAATTCTGTTGTTACGCCACTGTTCTGTGTAGGGAAGATGAGAAAGAAAAATAAGACTTAGGGGAAATGATGGAGAGCCTGGAAATAAGACAAGAGGACAGCGAAGATATAAAGAAATGCCTAGAGGAACAGCAGGCAGCCATTTTCACATTCACTGAAAATTTTAAGGTGACCTCATTGAGAAAGCTAATGAATTTAAAGAAGACGTAAGTGAAATTAAAGAAGACGTCAATGAATTTAGAGGAAAATTTGAGGGAAAAAACAACTGAACTTAAAGGAATAGTCAGTGAAGTTGAAGGAAGGAGAGACAGCCCAATTGAAACAACACTAAGAGAGAATGGAGGCCAATTGATACTGTCGTCTGGTACTAGATTACAACTACCTTCTTTCGATGGTCAAGGTTCCTGGTCACATATAATAGACAGTTTGAGGCAATTCTGCTGCATGTTCAAATAATTTGAACGGTGAGGAAAAAGCAATAGGTTAACACTGAGCGGCCAAGCATTAGACCAGTTTCAAACAATTCCTGCAGCACAACAACAAAAATTTTGCATTCTATAGGCAGCATTAGAACTATATCAGATTCAGCTCAAATCATGCAGGCAACGGGATAAAGAAAGCCTCCAAGAGTTCGAAGTTGCTGAAGATTAGCCCGACTAGCCTACCCTGATGCAATGAAGTTTCAACAGCAATTAGCTGTTGGAGTATTTATTGACTGAGGCTTTAGTACATGTCCTTGAGATTGAGCCTGAGTATAAAGATACCACACAATCAAATCAGAGAGTGGAAGCCATGGTTGTGGAAGAGCCCGGTAGGTAAAACCATGCAAGGAGTATTAACTGAGTTACAAGAGTTGATTGTACAACCACTAACAAAACGAATTCCTAGACGAGACAAGAACAACAAAATAGCGGTAGGTCTAATGGAGGTATCCGGTATTATAACTGTGGCAAAGCGGGGCATATTAAGAGGAACTGTCATGAGCTCATCATTCAGGTTGTAATGTCCGAAGTATAAAAAACCATACAATTACTGATAAACTCGAATCTCCAACCGAAAAAAGACCAACAGCAAAATGGAGGTAGCATGCGCTGTTATGAGTGCGACAGAGTGGGTAATATGTCAATAACTGTCATCAGCGTGGTCTTGAAAGAGTAAATGTGAAAGAAAGAGGAATCCGACCCGACTATAAGGACATTTCAAACAAATCAGTGGAGCTGGAGGCTTTATGGACACAATGGGACTCCCTTTGAGTAAAGAATTTTGGGAAGGTTCATATGGGAAAAAAGTTACTTTGAAATTGGTCATTCCCAGGTGTTACGTAGCAAAAGTACTTCAGCAAGTGAATATGGAACATCTGACGGACATTTTGGCATGAAGAAAACTTCGACAAAAGTACGAAAACAATTCTACTGAGTACACAGTTGTTAAGATATGGAGGCTTGGTGCCGCAATGTGTAATTTGTGCGATAAAAATTGGGCCACAGGCAAGAAATAAGAACATAATGAAGAAATATAACGTCGGGGTTCCTTTTGATCGAATCGTCATAGCAAGTAATCATGAGTTCGTTATGACCTTAAGGCGAATTCAGGAGGATTCCATGTGGGAGATCTAGTTTGGCTATACAGGGTGTCCTATATGTAATTGTACACAGAGCAATGGCAGATTCCTTACGTAAAAATATTACGATTTAATCAAACTTACCTTAGTCCAAAAGTTGATAATAACAGAGATATAGAGTGTCAAATTTAAATTTTTTTGTTTTTTTTAAAATAATTTCTTTAAAAAGTTAAATATTTTAACAAAATTTGGTGATTGGGGGTTTCTTGAGGCGAGGGATTCAAATCACAAAAAAAACACAGTACTTGATTAATTATTAGAAAAAAAAAATTAACTTTGACACCCTGTATATCTGTTATTATCAACTTTTGGACTAAGGTAAGTTTGATTAACTCGTAATACTTTTACGTAAGGAATCTGCCATTGCTCTGTGTACAATTACTTATGGGACACCCTGTATAACCCACAACGAAGGAAAGGCAGCTTCCCGAAGTAGCACTGATTTCGTGTTGTTTTTTGAAGTTTATAATAATTAATCATGGAGGGCGGTTTTTTAAAACGGGGAGTATGAATTTGCCAAGAATAATGGTGGTTAAATTTACCGATTTCTGTTCTGCCGAATTTTGGAACATTAAAACATTTGTGTAAGTATATGCTATTTGTTTACTTCCAATTTTAAAGATAACTATGTACTTATGTTTATAAAAGTGTGTATAATGTAGGTAATTACAACATTATTTATTAGATAATATTCAACATAACCTCAATAATCAAACATGACAGATATATGAAAGACTTCATAAAGTTTGAGATACTGAATAAGACAAAATAGTACTTACATCAAAGTGATCCTCGAAAAATACAGTAGGTATACTTTTATTCGATAATAATTTCGTATCCCTCCTGGCAAGTTGCAACCAAGTCTTTCTCATTTTAATATCATCTGACAGGTTTATAAACAACTTTTGTAGTGTCTTTACACTTGTACTCTTACAGTTCGACACCAAACATCACGTATAACGATGGGAACTCATTATCTTATATCATAAATAAAAAAAAACCGATACCGAGAGTCACTTGCGCTTCTTTGTTTACTACAAGAATGACGTCATAGTAGTTAGTGACATGGCGGCTCGTGTTTTCGCGCCAATTTACATATTTGAAATTTTGAATGCTATTTTATCCTATAAAGCAATTTCATGTAAGCGAAATAAAAATTTTTGTGTACTAATACTACGATATTAACATTTTAAGACAATTTAAAAACAAGAGTCAAACAGCTTATTCAGAGTTCTGCAATGTGACATACTTGAGTGTTTGGCTTTTGTTTTTCGTCATTATTAGTGATATATTATTAAATTCAAAAAACAGTAGGCAATAGGCTAGTAAAGATTTGAAATGTACGTTTCAATTGAAGTTCTATTATATCTTTGAGGACTATTTTATTGTATAATGTACAAAGATGTTAAGTATAATGGCTTGAAATTAGTTATTATTTCCTCACCCCTCAAAGTGAGGAAGTTATGTATTCGTGAAAAAAAATTAAAATTTTTATTCCATTTATGGACGAATCTCGACGAAATATGACGATACACAAAATTTTAGACAAAAAAAATTTTCTGTCTGTGTATGTGTGTGTCTGTCTGTGTGGTTCGCGATAGCAGCTACAGTTTTTGAGATAAAGCTTTCAAATTTGGTACACACATTCTAGAGGTCAAGAAAGAGATTGAGTTCGTTGATGAGCAAAATCGCTCCCAATGTCTAAAAAAAATATTAGTAACATTCCACCAGTGTGACTTTTTTGAATCGTCAAAATGTGACTTTTTTGAAACGTCAAAATGTGACTTTTTTGAAACGTCAAAATGTGACTTTTTTGAAACGTCAAAATGTGACTTTTTTGAAACGTCAAAATGTGACTTTTTTGAAACGTCAAAATGTGACTTTTTTGAAACGTCAAAAATTACTTTTATTATAAACCAACATACGTCGAGTTTTACTACGGTGAGGAAGTTCTAATCCCCAAGTAATTGGCAGCGGTTTCTCTCTCTGTTTCTATGAAGTAACTTTTTTTAAAGGTTCTGTAATTTAAAATTACAAATAATTCTGATATTTCACATATAAAGGTTCGATTTTACCTATTACATTGAGTATTGAATTCCTCAGCTGACAACGTAAATCTTTTATTACATTCCCCCATTTTGTTATTAAATATGCTCAAATATTATTTTAATAAAATTGAAACTTGTGTAGTAGGTGAGAAAAAGAACCGTTACATAATAACAACTTTTCTTCCTTACCTACAATATTTGCTCAACAACCCTAGAGAATTTGAGGAATGGTGTACGATATATTTTTAATAATATTAGACTGATACAATGAAACAATGTGATGAATTAACTTGTCAAAAGAAGGCATTTGTGCAGAGACATTAATGAACAATTACTGTGATTTCTAATAAATTTTTGTCTTCTTTTTTTTTCATTACTTGTTTTTACTCTCGTTAATATAAATTTGATGTGCATTTTGATAAAGCTCCTGTTAAACACTATTATTTGTTCAAGAAATAATTAAAAAAAAATTAGAATGTGGGAAAATATTTAAAAAGGTTTAAAATCCATGTGATTATTAAATGAAGAGTTCAATACTCGATATAATATGGAAAATCGAACCTAGGTTTATTATGTAAAATATCAAAATTATTTGTAATTTTATATTAGATAACCCTTAAAAAGTTACTTCACAGAAACAGAGAAAACTAACCAATTTCAAGCCATTGTATTTAATATCTATGTAAATAATACAATAAAATAGTCCTTAAAGAAATAATAGAAATTCATTTGAAACGTATATTTCAAGTTTTTATAAGCCCACTACATTTTTTGCTTTTAATAATATATCGCCAACGAAAAACAAAAGCCAAAGACTCAAGTATGTCACATTGCCGAACTCAGAATTCAATGTTCTATCCAAAACTGTAAAAATATACAAGCGGTCATGGTACAAATTATAAATTTGCTTCACTTCCGTTGAAACCGGAAGTGATAAATACTTTTTTATGTTAAATGATGCCTTTTTTATTTGTGTATTGTGAATGATATCATTTTTCTAAGTTAAAAATTACATGAAAAAGGGGGTGAACGGTATCTCAGTAACATCCGGTATATACTATATAAAAATTAATATCCTGGCTGACTGACGGATTGACCGACAGATTCGTCAACATTGTGCGGTGTCGACTCATTATAAATGCCACATTTGTCTTGATAACACGACACTGCGTGCGTTTACAGGTCAATTTCATTATTGCTGTAAATATTTACATTGTCAACTCTGCTTATCAGCTCAATACTTTGTTATTTTTTCATTTGATTTTTAAATTTTCTCTTTAAAAACTCTGCGTCTCCGCAGGACAACCCTCTGACCTCCGCGACCTGTTGGAAATAGAAAATGAAGTGTCACGATTCCGAAGGAGAGGACACCATCCCTGCAGATCTGCGTTCAGTCGTGGCGACTTTTGAAGATCTCAAAGCCAGGATGTACCCTGATATCGTCGATATCCAAAACAAATCCGTTAAGTGGCTGTGCTAGTGTGCAATTCTGACCCCAAAGAACTACCAGACTACCGTCATTAATTATACTTTACTTAAGTCAGGAGTAGTCGGTGGACTCAGTGCACACTAATGACGCCATCCCTATCCCGTAGAATTTCTTAACACCCTCCATGCCTCTCAGCTCCCAAGCTTCTTCTTAAATTGGGTGCTCCCATGATGTTGCTGCAGAATATCACTCCCCCCCACCCTTCAAATTCCGCTATGGCACCAAGCTGTGTGTAAAAGGCCTCCACAAAATTCGCTTATACCATCGGAGTACCTCTTCGAGTTCAAGAGGCTGTAGTTCCTCCTCAAGGTTTGACTTGAGGCAGGACTGCTTCACGCATGGTCAATTCTACATGGCTTGCTACAGAGTGAGCTCACCTAGCATCCTAGCACCCGAGAAAACAATTACCAGTGTGGTCTGCAGACATCCTGTAGGCCAATGTTTGATGTTTGACAGTGGAGTACTTGCTAATAAAACTTTTAATATACTGTCCTAAATTTCACGTGGAAGAAGTCGCAAAAAAGCAGTTAGTTTATTTATAAAGTCTATGAACAGGGTAATCATTTCACTACATTTCCTGCTGGTATTCTTAAGCAGGTTAAAGTAATCAAAAATACGGGTTATAGATTGTCTCCTAAATATTTGGATATGCAAACGGAAAAATAAATGAACATCAAATCAATGTCGTTTAATAAAATAAATACTTAAATATTTATTTTAGTAAAATAAAAAAAAAATTAGAAAGTCGAAAACACCATATGAGGGACTAATAATGTATAAAAGAATTATTGATCTACAGAAAATCGAAAACAAATTATACTTGTAGCAGTATTTGTAAAATATAATGTATAAGTGCATTAAGAATATAATGTACAGAGGAATCAAACATTAATTTTCTACTTGTGACAATTTAGCTTGCATGCAATGCATGCGATGCATGCAATGCATGCGATGCATGCGATTTAATAATAGTAAGAGATCAATTTTTATAAATTTTATATGAGAGACTTAGTAGATATCTAATATGCAAACTATTGACGTAAAATTAGTATATATGTAAAATATTTATAGAGCTTATATTTATTCGATAATCGAAATCAATACAATGTCAGTAACGTAATTTTACTTAATTAAAAAGTGTAAATTTTTAGAATAAATAGAAAGAATACTAGTTATTGTCATATTGACTGAACCTACAGCTGGGATTTGAACTCGAGAGTCGGTAGCCAGTAATATCAGCTACGTTTATTATTCAACGCTTTAGCCCACTCCGCTACTGAGTTCTATATATTTCATATCAACAACTCAAACAGTTTCGATCATATTAAATGCTAGAACTGATACAACTGGGCAGTTTCTTAGTCGTACATTCTAAATCATATCTGACTTAACTGATCGTATCTCTTGTCAAATTATTTGCTTTAATGCTAGGATGATTTACATAAACATGATTTCTGAGATGTTTCTACAAAAAAGAAATCTAATAGTGTAAAGTCTGGGAACCTTATATTTAATTAAGATAAAATCTACAGGAACGGCTTAATATGGTGATGCACCGTTCTGATGAAAACATTCTTCATTAGCATTGTTTACCACATTTCTGGATCGGAAATTTCATGCAGACAGCTATAATTGCGTTCGTGGCAATATTGGCTGTTGCTCTTAAAACCCAGGGTCCTCAAACTGAGGCCCTACATGTGCGACTGGCCTCCTGTCAGTGGTTTCCGTTCGTGTATTTTTTTAAGTTGTGCCCATTTTTTCGACTAAGTTGCGTCGTACCGTTGAGGACCAATAAGTCCGAAACGCATATCCACGGTTTGCATTCCTTATGTTCGCTGTAATGTATATATTCCCAGGTAATGTCATCTTCTTTCTTGGTATAACTTATAATTCCATGCTCAATTACGCCGACCCATGCGTTTGGTTTTTGGGATCACTGAGTGTATTTGTCTTGTAGTTAAAATTAGTGTCAATGCGGGGATAAGGTATGGTCATCTGCTTAATTTCCGATATTCTTATTGCTGCGAGTCCGGCATTTGGACCGATGATTAAGACTTCGTAATATCACTGACGTAGTTTTCCACGAAACACCAAACCCTATACCAGACTAGACACTATATACCAGACTAGACGCGCGTTTCACCAACCAAGTTGGCATCATCTGGAGATGATTAAAACTAAACTTATGCTAACAATCTACCCTATTTATACCTAAACTATTGTCACAGCTCACCGAACCGTGACCGTGACCGTTCGGTGAACCATGACACACTAACCAATAAAGCGGGCTATTTGGGATAGGCCCTCTGTCACTATTCGTACTATTTTTACACTTGATGATTTCCAAGCTTTTAAATGCATCTAGCTATCTAGTATTTGTTATATTCCTAATTAATCTTAAATTGCTAATATCTATTTTATGGTTGTTCTCAAACGCATGTTGGGCTACACTAGACTTATCTGTTCTACCATATTTGAGAAGGGCCATACGCTCTTTGAATCTTGTTTGAATTGATCGTCTAGTCTGTCCAACATATTTTTAATTACAGTCCTTACAGCTAATTTCGTAAATTCCCGACTTTTCGTTTGTTTTAATTTTGTCTTTTGGATTGCCTTAAAGTTGTTGTAGTTTGTTTCCCGATGATTGAACCACTGTCATACCTACATTTTTAAAAATCTGGCCAATACCACGGGTGAATCGAGGATCGAATGGAATCGATAAAAATTTCGGATTTACTCTTTCATTTTGAAAGGTCGAGGAATTTCGAAGCGACTCTTTAAACTTTCGTTTCCTAATTATTTTATCAATTAAACTTACAGAATATCCATTACTCGCAGCTATATCTTTAATCAATGCCTTTTCTTTTCAAACCTCTCCTTATTGAGGGGGAAGGTTAATGGATGATGGACTGGAGAATTAAAACTCGCCATTTTGTGTTAAGCACAATGGTGAGAGTCCTTAGGGATATATCTTATAGTACTGGTATCTTTTCTGTATATGTCAAATTCTAACTTATTTTCACTGTTTCTAATTATTAATACATCTAAAAATATTAGTTGTCCAGAGTTTTTAGTTTCATATGTGAATTTAACTGACGCGAACGACTGTTTAATATAGATACAAAGTTATCAACATCAGTGACTTTTGTATCGAATACTGCAAAAATATCATCCGCATACCTAGGCCAAACCCTGAGGATATACTCGAATTCTTCATTTGCTTCCGTCTCCAATCTGTTCATGAAAAGACTGGCAATGAATGGTGACAAAGAGTTACCCATTGCTGTACCTTCATGTTGTTCGAAGAAATTATCGTTGAATCGAAAACAATTTTGTTTCGTGCAAAGTTTAGTGATATTCTTTTACTACATCTTAACTGAGATTGTGTAATTCGAGTAGATCCTTAAGATAGTCCAAGGTCTGTGGTATCAGAACACTTGGAAACAATGAACAAAGTCAAAGTAGATCAAAATTTCACCTTATTGCAATTGAATATTTTTCACCTTATTAATGAAAAAAACGTTGCACTTTTCCGAGGTGCGAACGTTTTTTACTTTGTCGCTCGCCGAACGACAAAATAAACACTTAGCTACCATGGAAACTATAATAAAGAAACGTCTAGTGTATCTGCGACTTTTTACACAAAAGTAAGCATTGAGGGTATTTGACAGATGTCGACAATTTTGTCACAAGCGCGTAATTTTAAAATACCCTTTAATTCTTCGCCTTGCTTTTCACCACTAAAGAAGGAGGAAGTGTTAGAAGAATTCCAAAAACATTTAGATTTTGTTATACATAGATATAAATCACAAGATGACAGTATTTAAATAAATAATTAATAGGTACTAAAGCAATTTTTTATTTTATTTTGCAGTAAATACCATTTTAACAAACATTTCTACAAAAACATGTGTAGCGCAAATTGATGCTCACGTTTTGAAACCTGAACGGTCAAATTTGAGGTTATCAATAATTATTAATTTTTACCAAACATTTTTATAAAAACACCGCGCACCGGTTGTAGAAAGAATCCTGTGTGTAATTCTAGTGCAAAGTGACATTGCCGCTCTCGCGAGATAGCCGCGCTCCGCTACGCGTCGCGCTTCAAACTTCTCGCTCACAGCGACAATATATCACTTTGCACTCTTAATACACAAATAACTATTTTATGTCTCATATTAGTTGTCAAAAAACACCCTCTGACTGATCACAAGCGCAGAGGTTTATTTTTCCAGTAGCATACTGAGTAACTAACTGTATTTTTTAGAATTATTCATCTGGTAGTAAGTTCCAAGAAAGGAAGAGAAAACAAAACAATGTTGATAGAATAAGAACATTGGGTAATTAATAAACAACATATAAATGAGAGAGAGAGAGAGAGAGAGAGAGAGAGAGGAAGAAAGAGATAATTTAGGTGTGGAATTTTCTTTGACCTACAAGACATTATTATTCTTTCTGAAGCAAGGAAAAGGGAAGGGGAAATGGAAATGTAACGCAGTATGTTGCGTTTAGCTAAACTGTATTTATTATTAAGTATAATAATTGTGGAATATACAAATATAAGTTAATACTAGAAAATTAGAAATTCACTTACCAAAAGCAATAGGTCTGAAGTACCTTGTAATTCGATAAAAAAAACAGAATAGAATGATAATAAGGAATTAAGGATATCGAATTTCGCTAAGTTTCCAATGACTATTTGATATTACGATTATTAACTGCATCTGTATATTATCTAATACGATTAATAACTAGTATTTCACTAAAGGTGTAAAACCATATTCAACTCAATTTTAATCTATCTATGCAAAAAAAAAAACCGCTGCCAATTATTTGGGATCAGACCTTTCTTACCGTAGTAAAACTCGACGTGTGGTGTAGTTTATAATAAAAGTAATTTTTGACATTTCAAAAAAGTCAAATTTTTGACGTTTCAAAAAGTCACATTGATGGAATGTTACTAATATTATTTTTAGACATCGAGACCGATTTTGCTCATCAACGGACTCAATCTTTTCCTTGGCCTCTAGAAAATGTGTACCAAATTTGAAAACTTTATCTCAAAAACTGTAGCTGCTATTGCGAACCACATAGACAGACACACACACACACACAGACACACAGAGAGAAAATTTCTTCTGTCCGAAATTTTCTATATCGTCATAATTCGTCGAGATTCGTCCAGAAATGCAATAAAAATTTTCAAAATTTTTTTTATGAATACATAACTCTCAATTTGAGAGGTGAGGAAGTAATTATGTTTTTAAAAACTCTATCAATAGAATGAATTGAAATTAATGTGACTAAACATGACTTTAATATATTTGGTGACATCTATTAAGGAAGGATTTAATTACTATTTAAAAGGAAGAATACTACTACTTAAATTAACTGTGTTTTGGCCGTAAAACACAGTTATTGTTAATGTAAGTTCTTCCTAATTTATTAATGTTCATATAAGTTTCGTTTTCTTTATTTATACTTTTTACAAATATTGCATATCTAATTCGTTCTCTTTAGCGCAAAAGACAATTACACTTTACACAAAAAAGGTTTAGTATTGTATGTACTACCATTTATTTTATAATGTACATATTGGCTACTCTTATGGAACTTTGGCAGCGCTTTTTTAAGTTTTTTGTAAGTAATTCATTAGTTCATAATAGATGGCACAGGTATCGTTATTTGAAGAAATAACTTGAAAAATATGCAATAATAAATAGGTCGTATTAGGTTTTCAGTTCCTATGTGAACTCTAACTCGATCGATGGGAATGGCTCATTGAAGACTTATCATATTTTCTATAAAGTTTAATAATATTCGTGTTGGCCACCTGGTGGTTGAGGACAACTCAGTATCGCCCCGTGGTGATTGAATACAATTTAAGCGCTGCCAGTTTTAATACAGGATTGGCTAACATGTATATTATAAAATAAATGGTACTACATTATTACACTGAAGTATAGGTAAAGAGAACAGACCTATTAATCCTTCTACAATTACGTAGTATGGTGTAGCCACATTGCATTTAGCTTCCTGTCAGTAGATGGCAGGTTATGTTTGCTTTTGAAACATAACATGATATTAGTTTGGAAAAAGATGGAACAGCAAGAATTCGTTAATAAATTTTGTGAAATTTCCACAGAAGTTTCGTGTCATTGTAGCTAAAAAAGCAATTCAAATTGTAACAAAAAATTACGTTTCTTGGTCTTTTTTTCTACTTTTTTTATTTTAGAGTACAGAATATTTCAGTTCCAATTTATTGGAAATTTACAACTTTGGATCAGTTTAATGTCATCATTTCATATAATAATAATAATAATAATAATAATGCCGAGTGGCCGGCAGGCCAAATGCAGAAGGCGGTCATTCTGGGTTCTCTCCGTCTGCTTAGGGCACATGATTCTGGTATCTACAGTCACTAACCCTGCGGGATGTGAGGAGTGGCTGTAGTTGATGCGCCGGCGCGACTCCCGTGAGGCGTCGGAGGCCACGGGAGGAACTTCGCTGCCCCGGGCCCAGACGGCATTAACAACTGGTGGTGGAAGAAATTTCCTTCCACTCACCGCCGTCTGGCGCGAGTTTTCAACTCATGGTTGAACGAGGGGCAGCAGATTCCGGACTGGTTCGTCGAGGGACGTACTGTGCTCATCCCCAAAAAGGGGGATCTCTCCGACCCGATGAATTATAGGCCGATCACTTGCCTCAACTCCTGCTACAAGATATTTACACGTATCTTGTATGCTAGGACACTGAGGTCTGTTGATCCGGTCTTCCAGCAGATGCACGAACAGCGTGGTGCCAAGAAGGGCATGGCAGGTTGCAAGGACAGCCTGCTGATAGACCGCTGTATTACACAGGATTCTGTGCAATACAAGCGGAATCTATCGATGGCCTGGATTGATTACCGCAAGGCATTTGATACAACATCGCACGAGCTATTGTTGTACTTGCTCGAATGTCTTGCGGTACCAGCACCACTAGTGAGATGCATAGAACAGCTGCTGCCGCTCTGGAAGACCCGCTTCACCATAACATCAGGTGCGCAGCGGGTCACGACAGAGCAGGTGGCATTTAGGAGAGGAGTTTTCCAGGGTGACTCCCTGAGTCCTCTCCTCTTCTGCATCTCACTGCTGCCGTTGTCTGTTGGGCTCCGCCAAACCCGCAGATATCAATGTGGGCCACCCAGCGACCAGAGGCATAAGGTCACCCAACTATTTTATATGGATGACCTTAAACTTTATGCCTCCGGAGAGCGTGAACTACAAAACGCTCTTAGGGTGGTCGAAGAATATACGCGGGCAATTGGTATGGAGTTCGGGTTGGACAAATGTGCAGTCGTCCACCTCAAGAGAGGACGATGCGGGGAATTCCCTGAAGATGCGCAGCTCGCAGACGGAAGCATCCTAAGACATCTGGATGCCGGAGAGACCTATACATACCTGGGTGTGTAACAAAGGCACATCCAGGATGTAACACAAATAAAGGAATCTCTCCGCGGCAAGTACAGACACCGCCTCCGAAAGATTTGGTCTTCCGAACTTTCGGGGAAGAACAAGGTGTCTGCAACTAATATGCTTGCCGTTCCGATTCTGCTCTACTCCTTCGGAGTAGTAAAGTGGAGGGGTAGATGAGCTGCGCCAATTAGACAGAGATACCCGCAAGATGATGAATATTCACAGAAGTATTCATCCTAGATCGTCCGTTCCTCGTGTGTACCTCCCACGTCAACGGGGGGGCCGAGTACTCTTGAGCCTGGAGTGTACGCATGGCAGAGTAGTACTGAGTATGGCATGTAACATACTCAGGAGCTCAGATCCCCTCTTGCGGTTCGTAAAACATCACGAAACTGTAGGAGTGGGAGCAGGATTGTTTAAGGCAGCAAAAAGAGCCGCAGATAAACTCGGTCTCGTATTTGACATCAGGCGAGGAGGCCGGCGAGGTGCTGATGTTGAGTCAGTCACTGAACTTGAGCCAAATCGTCTGAAAGCCCGAATTAGAGCTGCCGAACAGGAAAATCTGTTTCGGCAGCACGTCGATAAACCCCAGCATGGTGTCTTCTATAAGAACATAGAAACACTGGGTTTATCGACCAGGCTGACCTTCGCCTTTTTAAGGTCAGCAGACCAGACACCAGTGCTGCCTTACGTCCCCGGAGATATTGAGTCCGTTGTCGAGAACGAGAAATGCCAGATTTACTGGAACTACTCGTTCCCGACTGTCAAGCTAATCCAAGCCAACAAGCCTGACATAGTCCTCCTCGACCATCAACTCAAGGTGATGTATGTCATCGAGTTCTCGGCACCTGCAGAGAAAAACATCACCTTGAAGGAGGAGGAGAAACGGACCAAATATCGCGAACTCCGGTACGAGCTCCAAGTGCTGTACCCAGGCTACTCGGTAAAAATGGTCGTCCTTATAATCGGTGTACTCGGAGGGATAAAGCCTACGCTACTTTCGGAACTAAAGATCATACCGGCCTGCCAAAAATCAGCTGAGTGGCTGGTAGGCCAAATGCAGAAGGCGGTCATTCTGGGTTCTCTCCGTCTGCTTAGGGCACACGATTCCGGAGCCTACAGTCACTAACCCTGCGGGATGTGGGGAGTGGCTGAAGTTAATGTGCTAGCGCGACTCCCGTGAAGCGTCGGAGGCCACGGGAGGACTGTCCAGCGTCGGGCAACCGGAAAAAAAAAACAATTTATTATTGTTGATAATACAAAAGAATGTAAGTCAGACAAAGAACAATATAACATACAACATAAAAGATAAACAAATAAATAAACAAACATTGTAAATAAACAATCATTGTAAATAAAACAAAATTGTAAATATGTACATAAAGACAACACTTAGAAATGGTAACATGCAACGTTATAAAATTATATTAAAAAATTGTTAAAATTGGACGACAAGTATTTCTCAAAAGTATAGAGGGCATTGGCTAATAAAAATGTTCTAAGAATATTTTTAAATGAAGTATATTCAAGTTGTCTGATACTTGCAGGTAAGTAATTAAAAAATTGTATAGCATAATAGTTTGTTCCATTACGCGTTTTGGACAGACGTAAAAAATCAGGGTAAAGGTTGCTTGTATTTCTTGTCGAGTAACTGTGAATTTCATTATGAGGAGTATATTTTATTAGATTTTCATTAATATAGAACAGGGATTGCAATATATAAACAAACGGCAAAGTTAATATATTTAATTTTTTGAAAACATGTCTGCAATCTTCTCTGTGTTTTAGGCCGTATACAATTTCTATGGCTTTTCTCTGTAAGGCAAAGACATTAGCACTATGGCTGGAATGTCCCAAACCAAAATCGCATAGGATAATGATGAGTGGATGAGACCATGATAGGCTGTAATGAAAACCTTCTGGGATACATTATTTACTAGATTTCTGATTAGATATATATTTTTTGAAATTTTATTGCAGAGAAAGTTTATATGTTGTTTCCATGAAAATTTACTGTCAAGATATACCCCAAGAAATTTTACACTATCTTTGTTGTTATTATCAGCGATATTTTTTAGACTAAAGATCATAGTTTCAGTTTTTGAATTATTTAGGCTAAGTTTATTTGCTACAAACCAATCCTGGGCCTGTAACTCGTTCATATTAAAATATAATTTGTCAAGATATTTGTGTGACTGAATAATAGTGGTATCATCTGCAAACAAGACAAATTTTGAAGTAATGTCAGTTAAGTCGTTGATATAGAGGAGAAATAGGATCGGCCCCAGTACCGAACCCTGTGGTACTCCATATTCCACGTTTAGCAATTTTGAATTCGTATTTTGGAATATGACAAACTGATGTGTATTTGTAAGATACGACTGTATTAAGTTACTGCTGCTCTTGTCAAAATTATAAAAGCCTAGTTTGCCTATTAATATATGCGATACACAGTCAAGGGCCTTGGAAAGGTCAAGAAACTGAGCAAATACATATTCTGCGTCCTCAAAACCTTTATTTATTATTTCAATTAATTTATTTACTGCCAAAGTTGTTGAAATTTTTGCCCTAAAACCAAACTGACTTGAACTAAGAAGATTATTAGATTCAAAGTAATTTGTTAACTGGATTTTCATTAAGGTTTAAAATATTTTGAAAATAAAGGTAAAATAGAAATAGGCCTATAGTTTCCAACATCGTTTATAAAGTTTCTTTTGTGAAGTGGTATGACTTTCAAAAGTTTAAGTATATGGGGAAACATACTTATACGAGTGCAAATATTAAATAAATTAGTCAGTGGGATTAATATTATATATCTGATAGCATTAAGAATTTTCATATTCAACTTAGTATACATCTTTAGATTTAGTCTTTTTTTAAATTTGTGATAACCTCATTTACCTCAATACAAGTAACTTCTCTGAAGCTGAAGTGACTATGATCATTTATTTTCCTTCTGGCTAAAAAATCGTTATAATTTTTATCGGTTGCTGACAGATTATTTAGTATATTTTTAACAACATTAGCAAAATGTGTATTAAATTGATCTGCGGAAATACTAAAATCCGATTTGGTTTCTGAATTATTTTTGCTGCTATTAATGATTTGCCACATAACTTTTTGAGAATTACTTGCTTCTGCAATAAATTTGTCGTGAGCATCTCTATTGGCTTTCGACAATTCGTATTTATATTGTTGTTTATGGGATTTAATTAATAATTTTACATATTCTGTGGGGTTTTGTTTATATATTTCCTCTAAGAAATAATGGGCGTCTCTCATATGCCGTAAGTTGTCATTAAACCAGTTAATTTTATATGTATTAGTATCCTTAACCAATTTAGATTTTTCAGGGAATGCCTCTTCCACAGCAGTTGTTATATAATGTATAGAAAGGTCAAATTTGCTTTCAATATTTATGTTTATAACTTTAGAAATACCTAGAATTTGTAGAAGAGCCAATTACCATTACTTAGGTGACTTTGAATGAGGCCGATTAATCAATATGAAGGTAGTCGGGCTTTCTTTAAGAGATATTGCCAATCGCGTGGGTCGTAATGTAGTAACAGTAATAAGACTTTGGTCTAGGTGGCTTGAAGAAGGTCGGCATGATCGACAACGTGGATCCAGACGCCATAAAATAACCACGGATTGGGAAGAATGCCATCTACGAACTTTGGCCCTACAAGATAGATTTTCCACAACGCGATCTGTTGGAAATCAGTAGAGAGAAATTTTAGGCTGGAAACTGTTAATGCAATTAGTATATCGCCGAATTAGACATATTGGACCTCATTTCTTCCGACAGTTTTTGTGCCTACCTTTTACTTAACGGCATTATGCACACAGGTTGGCATGGTGTATTGTGAGAGTAAATTACAGACATGAATAGCATCACACAGTACTCAGTGACGAGTCGATTATGTTTGTAGATCCATGATGCAAGCAGGCGAGGAGACACATACGCGGAGAATGCCATAATTTGGAATCCGCTGTTGAACGTCAGACAGTCCTTGCCCAAGGTGCTATGCTATAACAATACTTTACCGTTAGTTATCATTTGGCGTAAGTTGAATGCTGCTGATTACATAACGGACATGCTGGAAACGGTTGCCCTGTCTGACCTACAAGGGATGAATAATCCAATAATGCCCATCCTCATATGGTAAGGCTTACAGTAAACTTCTTACAAGAAGCTAATGTGGTGGTACTGTAACGATAGAATTTATTTAGACAGCTTTATATAAATAAATATTCAAAATTTAAATTAGTAGTAGTAGATAGACATGTGTAATGTAGAGTTAGTTTATTTTACCTTAACCACCCAAATAACTAGTTGAGTTTGTTTTTATTTACGTGCCTTGGTTACTTTGTTTGTATTCATGTGCTCAAACTTAGCAACCATTTAACATAAAATGGGATGCAAATGATGGAAAACGCAGATTATTTAATTCCTGCGACCGTTCGGAAATTATCTCAAATATAACTCAGGTTGTAACTAAATGTTAGTTGAATATTTGATTGATACTTAGTATATATTTAGTCCTAAATTGAAAGACGTAATTAACTAAGTATTTGTGTCTGCCCGATACTAATTCTTAACGGGTAGAGTTTGTAATGTAAATTGAAAAACAATCATTATTTTATACTGGAAATTATCTTCAGCCATTAATCCAAGTGCATTGCGTCACTTTGACAGTGACAGATGTCAGATATAAGTTTAACTCAGTCGGCATAATTTTGCCTAGCTGCAATATTTTTAATTAAATATCAATTTGACAGTAACATATGTCAAGTATCATTTGAACCCATCCGTAATAATTTTAATTAAATGTCGCTTTTAGAGTGACAGACGTCAAGAATCGGTCGCGGCTCATAAATACAGAGAAACACTTCGTATTGTATAGGAGATGGCTCTTCCAATAATCTTGCAGTCTGTTCATTTTTATTGTTCCTGTGTATAACGGTCCGTTTTTTTAAACTAAATGATTTGGACTACATTCCTTATAAATTATAGGGAAATTGTTTCAGTTATAAATTAACTTCCAAATTCGAATAGAATAGTTTTACTACACCCTATTGTACTGGCTATTTAGTGCGCTGCTACTATGCGAGAGAAAAACGTAGTTTACGAATAGGTTCTATCGCACGTGTTGATATACGAATTTCGGGGGACGTGTTTTAGGGGAAGAGCGTGAAGAGCGAAGATTGGCAAGACACGTTAGTGATACGGCAGAGAATGGATTTGTGTGCGTTAAATTTTGTTTACGCTGGATAACTTTGGTAAGCTGGGAAATGTATGGAGAAGCTAGGCTGACTCGTTGAAGTAGCTGAGCTTGTAGGAGTAGAAGAAAGGTCCAGGCCATACTCTCTGCATAGGAGTAACAAGTAAGGCTGTTTCATTAAATTTACGTCTAGATGAAAATATGTAAATTGAAACAAAAAACGTTTAATTTCGAACACCCTAGGTACCTAGGCACTAACTATTAACTTGTGATCAGACTTTGAGTGCCTCCCGAGTGAACAATAAATTGTTGGCCTGAATTTTATTAAGACTTGCAAATCCGCACCGTGCCTTTAGACTGAATTCGTTCAATGTGCTTTAAATTTATTTGTGTTAATTATTATCAGTGACAGTTTAAATAACTATCTATTTTTCCATCTTTTAACGGTAGCCTGTTGCTGTAAGTTAAGGAAAAATATTGCATATTTTACACATAAAAGATGGTGGCGCCCACTAAAAATAACTGCTTTGGTTTTATATTTTTGTACTATTTGAACTGACGATTGCCGTGGATGACTTTGGTTTTGCTTTGTTTAGTTGTAAGTTTGATTTGATATATCTGGTTAACTTCTTTGCTTTCCCAGCCAGTAAATGTTGCTTTTTATGAATAAATCTATTTTGCACTAAGTTCTGTTTCATTTGATTTAATTAAACTATTCTTAATGATCTGGTGACAGACGTTATATGTGTGAAGTATTAAAGCAATAAACTTCTGCACTTCCTTACAGGTAACAGACTTCCATCTCGTTATCCGTGATTTTTCAGTAGTCCGTTCGGAACAAAATATCTTCAGCATAGTTACTTGTTTAATTCACCACCAATTGGAGTAAGTCATCGTCGAATATCATGTGGAAGTAGTCCACAGGTTCATTATTTCCAGGAATTGGCACTAAAAGTGTATTATTTTTCAAAAATGGAAAATTGTTCGTACTTGTAGGGATATCTCGCTAGCTTGGAATAATATTAGCCATGTCATCAATCGAGCCTAGCAAAAGAAATATTTTATCCACAATGAAATATAACTAAATTCGGAAATACTAACCTTCTTCAGCGTCTTGGTGAGTCAAGTTTGGGACTACTTCCGTAATCGCTGATTGCAACTTCTGCTTGCAATTCATCATATACCACTAAAAAATTATCTATAAGCACATAGAAACCTAAAAAATCGAAACTATAACCCATGCCATCTTCGTCTGAATCCTCCTTCTTGAATTCAGAATCACCTTGCTCAAGATTAATATCCACATCACTCAAATTTTCTGTTTCATCCCATTAGTGCAAATAAAAGTTCCTCATTTGTGAGTATTTTGGATTTCTAAATATTAATTTACATTTTTTTGACGTAAAAATTGTCGATTCTCAATTCTTAATCTGCACGCTGACAAAGGCACCTTCAATTTAGCTTGTACTGGTTCGTTGTAGGGATGTGCGATAGAGTATCGATACTGGATGTATCGATAAATTACTATACAAAACTCGATATTTTGTATCAATATCTTGGCAAGCAATACATTTATTGTCGATACTTTTTTTAGTGTGTGTCGATACCTTCGATGCTCATGAATTAAAACAATAAATTCTAAAATGTAAATACACTTACTTCATTTTTGTGCTGATTTTATTGAGTAACAAATTTTAAAGGTTAAAATCACTAGATTGCTACATATTTATTTTACGTATTTTATAACTTTAAGTTGTAGTGACCTCTAACTTCCAATGACCACACTATAGGGCGGTAGCAATAACTGCGGAGCAGCGGCTTCTGCAAGCAGTAGAGATCTATTTCAAAAATATTATTGTTGAGTTATGTTTTCTGTCGTTTATTTTCATGTTTTTGTTGTGTTTATGTTTATATTCTTTTATTTCAATTGATTTTTGATTTTCATATTTTAGTAGTAATAAAAATACGTATTGTTCAAATGAGAACATTTTCTTTATTTACTTATATTCCAGATACCGAATCGAATATAGAATGTATCGACACTGAGAGTATCGATACATTCTTTTTGCAATATTTCGATGGATCGATATCTGGGGTCGGATCCGTATCAATGCGGAATATCGATACTCTGCGTCATATTGGAATATCCCTAGTTCGTTGATTAATACAGCGAGAGTGACTCCGAGCGGGGACGGCCGCATCTCGGGAAGGACCGGCCTGGCCCATATCGGGTTCGTGCGCATCGAACTTGTTAAAATCTGGACACCAAAATTTTTACATCGTTCTGGGCAGATTTTGTTAGTTCATAAATTGTAAATATATTGTTATGGACCACTTGTACGCATTTAATATTTCAAACTTAACATATCCTAAACAGGCGTTGCTCGTATCGATATAAAAATTACGAGATTCAGGATTTGGAGCATAATTATTCACATAACGTTATTTGTATATTTAACTAATTAATTAATTTAATTAGTACGTATATTTAATTAATGTATATTTAATCTATGCCGATAGGAAGCAGTTTTTACATACATATTTTTCCTGAATTCATAAATGTTATTATTTGTGATCTCCACTCACTGGTTTAATTTGTGCGATTTCTCAATTCTATTAGTATAGTAGGAGAAATCACTTTAGTGACGGGACGTGCGGGGGTAAGACGCGACATGAGGGCGGGAAATATCTAACACATGACATCTTCCGTCTTTTACACCGCTTACATTAAAACAAGAAAGATAATTGTTGTTTTTGTTGGCACGCGACCGAGTCGGAGTTTCACTTACATTCTGTCATACCGTTTTGTTACCGATTTGTTTAGCAGTGCGTTTGTTGTAGGATATAGTAAGTCTGATATAATATATTATAAGTAATAATTATTTTATATCTGTTTATTTGCTGGTGTGTTTTTGAAAATAATTTAAGAAGGTTATCGTGTTGCAGTGAGTTGTGTAATATATGTAATATTATAAGTGATAATTATTTTATATCTCTTTATTTGCTGGTGTGTTTTTGAAAATAATTTAAAAAGATTATCTTATTTAATGTAAAAAATGTTTCGACTGACGGAAGCCCCTACGTCCACAAAAATGATGGAAATAAATTTATTATAAATTTGAACGAGAATAGTAGTTTATTTGAAAATGAAGAATAGGATGAGAAGGGCGAGGATTCAGAGGAAGAAGCGATGTGAGGTGAGGTAAAGTGAAGTGATGTGAAGTGAAAAAAGTGAATTTTGTGATATCGACTGTATTATTTATTTCCATTTTTGTGCCTTGGTAGTTCAGTGCTTGAGAAATATTATTTTTTCAGGATGTTATTATTTATTAATATTATTTTTTTCATTTTGACAAAAAATACGTCTTTCTGTTTTTATTATAGTAATAACTAGGGCTGTCAAAAATGTTCCGTGGGACAGTGGCGTACGCGAAATTAATTAATACGAGAAACAATAAACTGTAACAATTTATAAAAATGTATGTAAAACTTACCCTCTTAATTAGATTGATGAACTAGCTTGCTTATCACAAACTGGAGAAAACGTATAGCCATTTTGCAGCATCAGGTATGTTTCTATGGTTGTCTCCATCAGTGATGTTCGCTTTGGTGAAAATATATTCTTATATTTTGTAAACGATCGTTCGACATCTACTAATGTAATACACTCACACGTAACATAGTCTTTGAACGCACTAAACGGATCTGGGGCTGCATTATCACATATTTGTCTTAATTTGGTAAAACCGGTGTCTTTATTTAACACACTTGCGAACTTTTCTTTAACGCGCTCATTTGTTGCTTCACCTATAGCGTGTAGCAGTAGATTTACTTCGTCCACTATTTGCAGTGACTCCGCTAACGACAACGTACTGTTTTCTATTTTTTTATGCTTTCATGTAATGGTTTATAGTTCTTCGCAATATTTTTTAAAGCTGTTTCAACGGAAATATCTTCGAATTTTGTCTGGCTTTCCTTAATAGCTGCAGCCTCATCTGCATTGAATTGTAGTATCACAGCTTTTATTTGTTGAAAATATTCAGCATAATAAAAAGCTGCCTGCAACCATGTTCTCCAACGTGTAAGAATCGGCTGTGGAGGTTCAGGAATACCGGGACACTTGCTATGAAATGCACTGAGACGTTTAGGAGATTTAAGAAACACTTTTTTTGTACTTGCTATTAATGCATCCACCTCCTGGAAAACCTTTTCGAATAGTTTCTGCCACAAGATGTAAAGCATGCACTTTACACGTAACGTATAAACGTACAACCTTGTTCTTGCAAAGAACGGCCTACCGAATGCATTGTCACGGCGCCATCAGACACAAACATCAACACTTGATTTTTTTGATAGTTCAAACGTCTCCAGCACCACCCTGGTAATTGTTTCGCTAGTACACTGACTTAGTGTTTTGCTAGCTAGTAACAGTGGAACTGTCGGTTTAAGAGAGTCCAGTACTCGTACTATAATATTTAAAATAGAATTTTTTTTACAATCTGTTGTCTCATCAACAGATAACCACAGCCGTGTATTTTTTAATTCACATTTCATCTTATTTACCATGTCTACGTGTACAGTTGGTAGATAGTTACATAACGTAGTGCGACTTGGTAACTTCATCTGGGCATTGTATTTATTCCAGAACTCTCGAAATCGTTGTTTATCGAGTGTGTGCAACGGAACATCACAGGCAATCAGCATTAATAGTAAATCAAACATAAACTGTGTTATCGAAGGCACTCCATTTTTTTATTTTTATGGTACACTATTTACGTGAAGTCTACAATCACGCTTATCCCAGCACATCACATCTTTCTCGCACACTTTACAAATTATATTAGCACCATCATAGAATAAATCCGGGAATTCACCTATGAATTTATTCACTTTGTCAGCAAATGGCCGTTTTTTACCACTGCGTACGTCTGCCATGCTTTATTATTAAATTAATATCAACAATACAGTACAACAAATAAAACAAAAATACAAAAACAATATGCGATACGCCCAAGTGACTTAACGTGTACACGACTCGAAAGCTAATAATAGACTGGACTGGAGAAAGTTTCGCGGTCAAGGTGAATGTCGGCGACAGTAAGTACATCTGTACTCTACGACCATGATACACAGAGACGATTTGCAGCTTTAGTAATAACTTTACTATTGGAATATATTTTTAGTTTATTTGTTGAGAAAAATATTTTTCTCTGTTACTATTTTGAGATTATATTTTTTGCTTTTATTTTGTTTGTAAAGGTTTCTTGTTACTATTTAAATAATTTTTTTTAATCTTTACCATATCCATCCTTTCCTGGCAAGAAATGGTCATACCTCCTCGCGGTTCTTGCTGGGTGGTACCAAGTTATATTAAGCGAACTTGAGTACCGCAACTACTGTATGTGTAGTCAATACTGTAAATTCAATACTTTTATTTCAAGTTAATACTTTTTTTACAATTGTTAAATTATTGCCAGCTAAACTGAACGCAAGAACCTACATTGAAAATGTAAACGAGCGAGCAATACAGATAAATCCGTCTCTGCGTTCTGTAGCGTCTTACCCCGCACGTCCCGTCACTAAAGCGATTTCTCCTACTATAATTCGAAATCCAGTAAACTGTTTTAACGGCCTCCAAGTAAGTACAGTCTGCTCTTTAGAGACGAAATAACGCGATCAACATTATCATCCTTAGTGAGATTGTGAGATGTTTGTTTGCATTGCTTATGGCCATCAAATTTTACTCTGAGTCTGCTACTTTATGTTGTATACAATTATTTCACTACAAATGTGATATAGAGGAGTTTCAAAAAACCATATCAGCATTTCTAGGACAGATAATACAGGATTATTCATTATAAATTACCCACTCCTTATCATCGTTATTATTGCCGATAGGAAAAAAAGTTTTAAATAAAAGTTGTGTGGTTATGACTGAATTCTGTAAAAATGCTATCAAAAGTGCAGATTTCAGGGGACACAAAAAAATAATATATTTTTTTAATGGGATACCCTGCATATTATTAAACTTGATCCTTTGTTCCTAATTTCAAAAATATACCATATACTATACCTACGATATACCGTTTTTGAGTTATTAAACGTCGAATATCTAGTTACTGTAAATATGGAAAAGTTAATATTATTAAAGTGAGCTATGAAAATGACAACTATTATGTTTGATAAGTGACATTTCTTAATTGAAATAATCAAAATGGTTTACAGTGAGGATGAAAAAAACCAAATATTTATACAAAATAGATAACAAAGATTTATTTAGGAAATTGAAATATAAATAAATGATAACTCATAAAAGATGTTCGATGTGTCCATCAATGCCTAATTGATAACGTCTTCTTATATTTATAATTGCATCGGAAGTGGCTTCGATACTTACATTCAGATTGTTTATTTCAATTCGAATCCTGTCTTTAATGACTTGAATACTATTATTATTATTAATGACAATGTCATTTAGAAATCCCAAAAAAAATGAATCCATAGGGGTCACATCTGTTAGGTGGCTATTTAATAGGTCCATTATTCCCTATTCATATTGGGAATAAATCATTCAAATGATCTCGAACTGGTAGGACACTATGCGGAGTTCCCCCATCCTGCATCCAAACCATATCATCAAGTTCGGTTTCGGTGAAATTCTGAAAAAGAATATTTTCTGCTTCTGGGATAACTATTTCCAGATAGGTAACTACAGTTAAAGTATAATCATAGAATACAGGCCCAACAATTTTGTTTCTGAAAATTCTACACCAAACGCTAACAGTTTTTCTTCCTGATTTTTTTTATTTGTTTTACCAATCTTTTTCTGTTGTGCTTGTTTTCCCACGATCTTCGATTTTTCCTATTAAAAACGCCTGCCGTAGAAAAGGATGATTCATCAGTCCATGATATTTTAGTAAAAAAATCGGGATCTTCATCCAACTTTTAATTCATCTGGCGGCAAAAGTCCAGCCTATTCCATTTATGAGCCCCTGTTAAAACTTGTAAAATTTTATATGGTCTGTAATTGTTATTTTTTAACGTACGTTGGATTTTGGAATAACTTTCACCTAATTGATCGACTGCATTATTTGTACTACAATCAGAAGTTTCTAAAAAATACTACAATGTTTCAAAAAAGTCTATTCGCAAATAAATATGGATGGGACCTTCGAAATGAAGCAGTATATCTAGCTGTTCTTCCTGGTTTGCTTGAACTACACGCTTTTTTCTACTATAGGTATTGTTCACCTTTCGGTAAATATTTTTTAACGTATTTTCTGATGGTGTTGGACGATTTGGATACAACATCCTAATATGCTTTTTGTGCTGCACATTTATTTTTGTTATTTTGTATATAACAAGTAAATATTTGGACTTTTTCTTCCTCACTGTAAACCATTTTGATTATTTCATTAAAGAAATATCACTTATCAAACATAATAGTGTTACGCCACTGGACTGTGCAGACTGGTTAGATTAGGCTGGAATTGTACACGATCGGCCGGGAATATTCTGGAGTGCTCTAGACCGGGAGAGTGGATGTATAAATAAGACGCACGGTGGGCCGAGATTTAATCTTAAGTTGAACGTGAGCGAGTAAAGAAGTAATAAGAAAGAGACTTATAAGTGTTCAAGTGTAATTATAGTTAAGACAGTAATTAGTCTATTGTTGTTAATTGTTAATTAATAAATAAAGTAGTGAATAAGTGTTACCTGGACTTTCAATTAACGAATCTACGGGAAGAGGTGTTTGTGTGGATAGCAAACACGTAACAAATTGGTGTCGGAAGTGGATTGGAAGAGAAATTTCTGGAATATTCGGAAAGGTTCTACAGTGTTCTTCTCAGAAATTAGTGGTAACACGAAGAATTTAACTACTGGATAGTGTTTGAGGACTATTTCTGGACTGAATAGTGATTTTAAAGTGGATTTTCGAGAAATTTCCAGAACATTCGATTTAGAAATTGTTGCAAATACGCGAGTGCCGCTAGTAATAACGTGTTGTAGACTGAGAAAAAGGACTACTAGTGCAATTTCGGGAAAATTCTAGAACATTCTATTTGGAAACTACAGGAGATACGTGAATTGTGTCGACGGGAACGTGTTGTAGACTTGAAAACAAGACTATAAGTGATTTTTAGTGACAATTCTAGAACATTCGATTTGGAAACCACAGAAGATACGTAAACTGTGTTAACGGGAACGTGTTATAGACTCAAAACAAGACTTATTAGTGATATTTCGTGAAAATTCTCGAACATTCCATTGCACAATTAGTGGAGAGAAGTGAATTTTATCAACACAAAGGAAGTATAGACTCTAAATAAGACTTTCTAGTGCTGTTTCGAAATTTTTCTGGAACATTCCATTATTAAAATAGACGGGATAGCAACGTTTTACGGAATTTATAGTGTAATAAACTTTATTTTGAACTGATTTACGTGTCGTGAGTTAATGCCAATTACAAGAAGTATGGCGGAGAAACAAACACAGGACTTGCTAGCAGCGTTGTTGGAACGAATGGACGATCAAGAAAGAAAAGACAGCAAGAGAAAGACGAACAAAGGAAGATTATGGAAGATCAAGAAAGAAGACGGCAGGAAGACAAAGAAGAACAAAGAGAAGACGACAGGAAGACAAAGAAGAACAAGAGAGAAGACGACAGGAAGAAAAAGAAGAACAAGAGAGAAGACGACGGGAAGAAAAAGAAGAACAAGAGAGAATACGACAAGAAGAGAAAGACGAACAAAGGAAAATTATGGAAGATCAAGAGAGAAGATGTCAAGCCGAAAACGACGAACAAGAAAGAAAACGACAGGAAGAATTAAGAAAAATGTTTGAGGATCAAGAAAAGTGGCGACTCGAGGAAAGAGAAGACTTCAAAAGAAGCCTAGATGAACAGCAGGCAGCCATCTTCTCCCTCACTGAAAAATTTAAAGGAGATGTTATCGAAAAAGTCACTGAAGTCGCAGGAAAGTCTGTGAAGTCGAAGGGCAAGTTAATGAAGTTAAAGGTGAGGTCAGTGAAGTTAAAGGAAAAGTCAGTATTGTTGAAGAAGAAGTAGCCCGGCTCAAACAACAATTAAGAGAGAGGAGTGGCCAATTGGTACTGTCGTCTGGTACTAGGTTACAACCACCTTCCTTCGACGGTCAAAGTTCATGGTCAACATATAAGAGACAATTTGAGGCAGCTGCACGTTCAAATAACTGGAACAATGAGGAAAAAGCAACAGCATTGGTATTAGCACTAAGGGGCCAAGCATTAGACCTGCTCCAAACAATTCCTGCCGCACAGCAACAAAACTTTAGCATTTTGGAGGCAGCGTTAGAGCTAAGATATGGCGACCAACATCTCGCCCAAGTATATCAGGCTCAGCTCAAATCACGCAGACAACGAGGTGGAGAAAGCCTCCAGGAGTTCGAGGCTGCGGTAGAAAGATTAGCCCATCTAGCCTATCCTGATGCACCAATGGAATTTCAACAACAGTTAGCAGTTGGTACATTTATTGATGGAGTAAGGGACCAGGAAGTCAGGCGAATTCTTAGGTTGGCCAGGCATAAGCTTAGTAGTGAGGCTTTAGTACATGCACTAGAGATTGAGGCTGCCTATAAGGATACCACACAATCAAATCAGAGAGTACGAGCTGTGAGTGTGGAGGAAGACAAGCCAGACAACACAACACAAAACCTGATATCTGATCTACACAAGATGATAACCCAACTATTGACAAAATCGAACTCCCAGCAGAGACAAGACCAACAACAAGGTAGTGGGAGACCGAATGGAGGCATTCGTTGTTATAGGTGTGGCAAAGTGGGCCATATCAAGAGAAACTGTCGTCAACCCAGCCCGGAAAGGGTAAATGCTGCTGTGGTTGAGGAGCCACAGGAAAACTGAAGATGGCTGGCAATTTGGGGGCTGCGCTGGCCAAGAAATGTTGTGACCCCCGAGAAATAAAAGTTTCCCAACTTCGGAGAGTTCAAAGTAGTCTGTTGTTGGAGGGTTATGTAAATAAGAAGAAATGTGTGTTCACAATCGACACAGGAGCTACGTCATCAATAGTACGGGCAGGATTCATAACGGGTTTCAAAGTAAATAAAGAACAGAATGGATTAGTCATCCGAACAGCTACGGGAGATAGGGCGGCGGTTCATGGGGAAGTCGACATGAAGCTGCAGATTGGCCGCTTATGTTTTAAACATCAAGTTATCGTAGCTGACATTACAGATGACTTCATTTTAGGATTAGACGTTATGGAAAAATATGGATTTGTACTTGACGTTGGAGAACGAGTTCTCAGGATTGGAAATGAAGAAATTATTCTTTCAACGGCTGAAGAAAAATTCCATAATATTAGGCTACTAACTTCGAGGACCATAAAAATTCCTGCAAGAACAGAGAAAGTAATTGAGGCAGTCCTGGAGGAAAATTCTGTGGGATACCGCTTTGGCCTCGTTGAGAAGGATGACTCAATTAAAATGACAGACAATGTGATCCTGGCAAGAACTTTAACACAGGCTACAGACAAGATACCGATTAGAATGGTTAACCTAAATTCACACTCAGTGACGTCCAAAGAAGGCGAAGCAATTGGCACCTACGAACCAGTCACATGGATTGCGAGATGTGAAGAACAAGTCATTGGAGCTTCGTCTACAGATATGGACCAAGAAGTTGTAAAAGATGTTAAATGCCCAGTTAGATCATTTAACTTCAGATGAACATAGAGAAGCTTTAAAATTTTGAAGAAAGAAAGTACAGTATTTGCAAAGGACACAGAAGCTCTTACAAAGACCAACATAGTGCAACATCGGATAAATACTGGTGAATCAGCACCTATTCGTCAACCACCTAGGAGGCTCCCATTAGCAAAACAAGAAGAGGCTTCTGCAATGGTACAGAAGATGCTTAAAGACGGAGTTATTGAGGAATCAACCAGTCCTTGGTCGTCGCCAGTAGTTTTGGTTGCTAAGAAAGATGGAACTTTAAGATTCTGTGTCGACTACAGGAAGCTGAATGACGTCACTATAAAAGACAGCTATCCGTTACCCCGAATTGATGACACTAAGTACGCTGGCAGGTTCACAGTGGTTTTCCACTCTAGATCTTCGAAGTGGATATTGGCAAGTGGGACTTCATCCAGATGACAAAGACAAGACAGCCTTTTCGACAGGAAGTGGCCTTTATCAATTCACTGTGATGCCTTTCGGCCTGTGCAATGCGCCAGCGACTTTTGAAAGACTGATGGAACTGGTACTACGAGGACTAACTTGGAAGACATGTCTAGTTTATCTTGATGATGTGATGGTTATGGGACGGGATTTTAAAGGAGCATTTGAAGAACCTTCAAGAAGTGTTTGGAAGAATTAAAAATGCTCACCTGAAATTGAATCCCAAAAAGTGCCTAATGTTCCAGAAAAGAGGTAAAATTCCTAGGACATGTCGTGTCTTCGGAGGGGATAAGAACAGACCCAGACAAGATTTCCTCAGTACGTGATTGGCCGAGGCCTTCAAATGTTCACGAAGTACGAAGCTTCCTTGGTCTATGCACTTATTACAGACGATTTGTGGAACGATTTGCTGATATTGCGAAGCCACTACACCGGCTTACAGAAGAGAAGGTTCAGTACCAATGGACACAAGAGTGCGAAACATCATTCAGAACACTAAAATCAGCACTGTGTTCGAGTCCAGTCCTTTCATACCCAGAACGGAAAGGCCTCTACGTATTAGACACGGATGCCAGTAATTCTGGACTTGGATGTGTTCTTTCCCAAATTCAAAATGGACAGGAAAAAGTAATTGAGTACTTCAGCAAGACGTTGTCGAAGCCAGAACGTAACTATTGTGTGACACGGAAGGAACTATTGGCCATTGTCAAGTCCATAGACCATTTTCACAAGTACTATATGGACAACACTTTAAGGTTCGGACCGACCATGCTGCATTAAAGTGGTTATTGCAATTGAAGACTCCGGAAGGCCAACTAGCTCGCTGGATAGAAAAACTGCAGCAGTACGATTTTAAAATCGAACATCGTCCTGGAAAATCCCATAAGAATGCAGACGCTCTCTCCAGAAGACCCTGTCGGGAAGACTGCAAGCACTGCCACCGGGTAGAAAAACAACAAGGGATAATAATTGTAAACACCGTTAAAATTGATGTTCCTGACGATTGGACAAGAGAAACATTAAGAGAAGAGCAGTTAAAAGATCAAGAAACTGGTCCTATTCTGGAATGGAAAGAAAGAGGAGCCCGACCAGGCTGGAAGGACATTTCAGACAAGGCGGTGGGACTGAAGGCTTTGTGGGCACAATGGGATTCCCCTTAGAGTAGAGGATGGACTGTTGAAAAGAGCTTGGGAAAGTCCAGACGGGAAGAAAATTTCTTTGAGATTGGTAATTCCCAGGTGTCGCATATCAAAAGTACTCCAGGAAGTGCATAATGGAACATCCGGCGGACATTTTGGCATCAACAAAACTCTCACTAAAGTACGCGAACGATTCTACTGGGTGAACAGCCGCCAAGATGTGGAAGCTTGGTGCCGCAAATGTGAAGTTTGTGCGGCAAGTAAGGGGCCACAGACAAGAAGTAAGGGCCAAATGAAACAATATAACGTAGGGGTTCCTTTTGAGCGAATTGCGATCGATGTAGCTGGTCCATTCCCCGTGACAGATGATGGGAACAAATACATCTTAGTTGCCATGGACTATTTCAGTAAGTGGCCTGAAGCTTATGCCATACCCAACCAAGAAGCAGCCACTGTCGCTCAAGCTCTGGTCGATAATCTAGTATGTCGATTTGGCGTGCCCCTAGAATTGCATTCGGATCAAGGAAGAAACTTTGAATCAGGGTATTTCAGAAGATGTGTCGCTTATTGGGAATTCATAAGACAAGAACAACAGCCCTACATCCACAATCAGACGGAATGGTGGAGAGATATAATAAAACCATGGAGGAGCACCTATCCAAAGTGGTTGAGAAACATCAGAAAGATTGGGACCGTCACTTACCTCTTTTCCCTTATGGCCTACAGGGCCTCCATTCATGAAACAACAAAACAGACGCCGGCTCGCGTGATGTTTGGACGTGAGATTAGACTGCCATGTGACTTGGTGTTTGGCACACCGGATGAGGAGCGACTTTCCGTAAATGACTACGCCGATGAAGTTGGTGAACGGCTAAGGAACATTCATGAGCTGGTACGAGACCGAATTGCCATAGCAAGTGATCGCATGAAGGCTCGTTATGATCTTAAGGCGAATTCAGGAGGGTTCCAGGCTGGAGATTTGGTTTGGCTATATAACCCACAACGAAAGAAAGGCAGGTCCCCGAAGCTTCACCCGCCCTGGGAAGGTCCTTACACTGTGGTCATCAGACTAAACGACGTTGTATATAGAATTCAGCAAAGTCCAAAATCCAAGATGAAGGTGGTGCACATAGAGACTAGCCAAGTATGCAGGGAATAATGAATTGCCTGATCGGGACGTTCAGGCTTAAGGAGGGGGCAGTGTTACGCCACTGGACTGTGCAGACTGGTTAGATTAGGCTGGAATTGTACACGATCGGCCGGGAATATTCTGGAGTGCTCTAGACCGGGAGAGTGGATGTATAAATAAGACGCACGGTGGGCCGAGATTTAATCTTAAGTTGAACGTGAGCGAGTAAAGAAGTAATAAGAAAGAGACTTATAAGTGTTCAAGTGTAATTATAGTTAAGACAGTAATTAGTCTATTGTTGTTAATTGTTAATTAATAAATAAAGTAGTGAATAAGTGTGTACCTGGACTTTCAATTAACGAATCTACGGGAAGAGGTGTTTGTGTGGATAGCAAACACGTAACAATAGTTGTCATTTTCATAGCTCACTTTAATAATATTAACTTTTCCATATTTACAGTAACTAAGATATTCGACGTTTAATAATTCAAAAACGGTATATGGTAGAGGTAACATATGGTATATTTTTGAAATTAGGAACAAAAGGATTATTCCAAAAATTTAATAATATACAGGGTATCCTATTTAACAAAATATATTATTTTTTTGTATCCCCTGAAATCTGCACACTACTGTACTTTTGATAGCATTTTAACAAAAAATCCAGTCATAACCACACAACTTTTATTTAAAACTTTTTTTTCTATAGGCAATAATAGCGATGATAAGTGGTGGGTGATTTATAATGAATAATCCTGTACATAGTACAAGAACATATTCCATATGCCCTAGAAATGTTGATACGTTTTTTGAAACACATTGTATACAATGAAGAACAAAAATAAAATATTTCCATTTGGTACAGAATTAAACGCCTTTGATTAAATCTCAATTAGTTTTTTTACAGCCATTATAAAGTATATCTAGAATATATTATACAGCCTTCAGGATTCAATATTAAACTGGATGAAAAAAAGTTGTCTAAGTTTAATTTAAATAATTTAATTGCAAACTTCACGAAAGTTAAACTGCTTGATGGAATTTTAATGAATTCACTGCTAGGTCCCAAAATTTAAAAAAGTAGAAATAAACAGCTTGTTTTTTACGAACATCTTATTAAATTATCGTAGTAAAGTTTTCCCAAAGAATTCAGAGGTCCTGCAGATTTGTTGGGATTTAATGTATTGCCGCAGGGGCTTCGCTACTTTGCAATAGAAATTGTGGGATGTGTATATTGCTGTGTTAATCTACTACTACAATCGATTAAAAATTAAAAATTTTAATTAACTAACATTTTGAAAATAATTAAAAAATGTGTATATCCTTGTAGTAAAGTACGTTTTATAAAATAATATTTTGGCGTAGAATACTCAAGTATATAGTACTTAGTAGAGATTATTGCAAATTGCTGTGAATAATACTTAAGCAATATCCAGGTAACATCCTACTGATGTCCTGATTGGTCCTACTGATGTCCTTAACATTTTAATTTTTTTCCTCACATACAGTTGCAATAAAACAAATTCAAAGAAAAATAGTGGAAAATAAACTGACTATCACAAAAGCAGACAAAGTACCACAGTAGTACTTCCAGAAATAGAATACAACAATGAAAGTCAACAATTCCTCGAATAACAAAATTTGGAAAAACAAAGACAACAACTCAAAAATAGTTTGTAAAAGAAAAGAAAGTCTTCATACAAAGTTTAGAATATATGAGGAGCATTCGTGCAAAACCCGATAAATCCAGATTTGATGGAAAATGTGTTATACATCGTTTCTTACTAACAAAAGGGTGTTCCATCGATATATGAAACCAGATTCGAGCAGAAGCCGATATTTCCCGTGTAAAATCCTATATAAACTTGATTATTTCGAGCAAATACCGATAAACTCAACATTTTAAGCAAATACCGATAAATCGAAGATCCCATATTTACAGATAAACTTGGAACAGATATACATATTGCCATCTGTTTTGAAGGAGTAGAATTATTAAAATATTTTTAAGCTCTTCCACAACAGGTGGAGGTTGCACTACAGATGTTTCATTCTGCATGTTGATTCCTCTTTTATTTTGAGGTTTGCACTGTTGTTGTGTGTGAATAATATAAAATTTCATTGTAACTTGTTGATAAAACTGGAAATTAACAGTGATATGAATGTTTCAGTGGGAGAGGACCATCTCGTTTTGAAAATGCTTGGAAATACCTCCATGCAATATATATACCCAAATTTTTTCCTTACTACAGTTGCTGAAAATTTTTCAAAAACTTTTAAAAGAAACGCTATGACGATGAACTCGTACTCCAGGATATCAGTAGATTAGATTATGGCATCCCGGAAAAGAAAAAAAGTCTTTAAGGCATCTGTTAGCGCAACAATTTGGTCCTAGTTGGGAAGAGGAGAACGCCAGAAATTATATGGTACAAGAAGATATTGAGTGCACCTCTTGTTGAAGTGGAGTATGAGAATCAAGAGCAAGAAGAACTTTGTGATTACCTCGAAGAGTAAACTGCAATCCACATTTAGTTCAAATTATTATGTAAAATACTACTTTTTCTGAAAATAAGTTACTTTTAGCAGTTTTTGTAATGATTTTAAAATAGATGTTTTTGGTAATGAATTTATTTAACCAATTAATAAGGAAAAATCAAAAAAGAAAAATACGTCATTTAAAATATTTTGTGCAAAAGCCGATAAATCCAATAAATTTGTGCAAAAGCCGATAAATCCAATAAATTTGTGCAAAAGCCGATAAATCCAAAGATTTTTGTTTTTAAAAATGAGCTTTGCACATTGAACTTTGCCAAAATTTTAGGATTCCTTGGTTCAACCCCTAAGACATGATTTGCCGAAAAATATATTTAAAATTTTCAAACCGATTGCATAGTATAACATTTTCGTCAATTTGCTGAGAAACGCAAAATCTGGATTTATCGGATTTTGGACGAATGCTCCTCATACGTGCCACACTCCAAAATTTCATCAATAACATACATAAAAATATAAATTTAACAACAGATATAGAAAACGAAAATAAATCAATAAATTTTCTTGACAATTATAAAAAGACAAATCACATCTTCTTCCTACAATATTTACCACACACCAATGTGAAGTGACACTTCTATTCTTCTTAATTCCTATAACCCTCTCTCTCATAAATTAGCTGCATATAATTCAATGATACATCGAGCTTTAAACAGTCCTTTATTCGAAATAGATTTAAAAATGAACTGGACACGACTTGTAATATAGTATATATGCTATAAGTCGTATTGTGTCCAGTATTTTTAGTAAGGCTGGGAATCGAATACGAATAATTCGAGTATTCGAATATTCAAATACGAATTATTCTAATGGAAAATTATTCGAATATTCGAATAGTTACTTGAATATTCGAATATATTCGAGTATTCGAATATTCGATTATATCTGAGTAAATTTGAATATTAAAATATATTATTAAATTACGTACGAATAGGTATGCATTTTGCATCCAAGCAAAGTAGGTAGATAGTAGGTATAGGTAGGTACCTTCTAAAATCCAAATATATAAATAGACCACATTAGTGGCACGTTTTACTCCCAGTCAAACTATTCCATCTCTTTCTCGCCTCGATCTTATTCTTACTGTACTAAGGCTGGGGTTAAAATTAAATTTTAAATTTTAGAAAACCTGTAAATATTTAACTATTGACTTTTCATGTATTTGTTTTACCTTCACAATCTGCGTCTTTTTTAAAAACATTCTAATTTTAGAGCACTTTTATTTTCTTCGAAAAGGAAAAAATAGTTATGACACAGAAGTATAATAAACTAGCTCTATTTTTGTTTTATTTAAGCTTCAATAGTTAAATGCGAACAATAGCGCCTCAATCCTAAAATAAAATACTAACTGAATAATTCTGACTCTTAAAGCACATGTACAGGAGACATACTCTATTGTGGGTATGGAAAGCAAATCAAATTGCCTGCTTAGTGGTTTACGTCACGACTATTATTGTGGTCTATCGAACCAAATACTCAAATAGAGTATTCACTATTCACTAGTATTCAATGCTATACCTATTAATAATGAATATTCGAGTATCCGGATTATTCGGATACCTATTCGAATAATTCGGATTATTCGAGTATTCGAATATTCGAATAGGTATTCGAATAATTCGAATTATTCGAATAATTCGAATATTCGAATATTTTTTCGAACGAATATTCGAATACTAAAATCTGGAAAATTCCCAGCCTTAATTTTTAGGGTACCTGTTATTATAATAACGGGTACCCTCAAAATAAAATAAATAAATTGATTTTTAAAAAACAAAATAACATTCTCTTAAACAAAATATACCCCATTAATAACATAGAAAAAGATAAAACATATATTTTAATACCATATGCAGGACACCTATCTAATTCGATCATAACTTTTCAAAATTCAATATAAAAAGATCATTTAGTCAAACGAAAATATAGGCAGACTTTTGTACAACGCAAAGGAAAATACTGAAATTTACAAAGAGTGTGTGGTATGTCGGTTAGATTGTGTAGAATGTAATGCAGGATATAATTAAGTATATACAAGGAACTAATAAGGTTCGTGGAAAATGACAACCTACTTTTATAAATTCGTTTTTTAGATTAGATGTTCTTCCTTAACTTTGTATTACCTTTTGTTAGTTCAACCCACTAACCTTGGTCTATATCCTGTGCGTGGAAAAAAATGCCCTGATGGACCAGTGGGCGAGAAGAGTGTGTCCCTGTGTATCACTTCGTACATGTTCAATTATTTGATTTTCGTCGTGGTTCGTGTTAGGATAGCTTGGTGGTTCTATATAATTGCAACTGGCTAATGGATTACGAGTAAATCCAATGCCAAAAAAAAATGCAGTATATAGGTCAAACAGGTAAATCATTTGATGTAAGATATAGAGAACATATTCATACACAAAAACAACACTCCGACTATTATAAACATTTAGCAGATTCAGCCCATACTATAACTAATAACACTAGTCTGCAACGAAATCCTCCTTTAAAAAATTATGCTATAAGTATGAAGATTTTAATGCTCTGAATCTATTCCCGTTGGCCGATTTTTTCTATCACGTCTAGATTTTTTTATATGAATTTTTTTTTAAATTTCATAAATTTTGGTTTTTTTTAAATTTTTTTTTGTCAACATCAAGAACAGTATACATACATACAAAATAAGTTTTAGCGAGTTGTAAGAGAAAGAAAGAAAGTATTGACAGTGATTTTTATGGTAGTAGATATGCGCATGCGCAGTATTCGCTGTGACTTTACTTTCTTTCTCTTACAACTCGCTAAAACTTATTTTGTATGTATGTATACTGTTCTTGATGTTGACAAAAAAAAATTAAAAAAAAAACAAAATTTATGAAATTTAAAAAAAATTCATATAAAAAAATCTAGACGTGATAGAAAAAAATCGGCCAACGGGAATAGATTCAGAGCATTAAAATCTTCATACTTGTAGCATAATTTTTTAAAGGAGGATTTCGTTGCAGATCAGTGTAATCATATGCCAAAAATATTACATATTTGTGAAAAAAAGTAAAAAACTTAACTTACTAGAGGCTTTGGAAATAAATAAGTTATATAAAAAAAATAAATAAATAAAAATTATAACATATTAAACGATTAGATAGATTTAAATAATTTTGCATTATTAAATTTAGTTCAGGAAACTTATTGCTGTTAAGTGGACTTTTCGGATACCGTCAAAAATAAGATATATAGATATATCAGCAATGTAATTTGGTGTCGGTAGAGGTTCGGGACTCGACGTTCCATAACTAACATTGTTATGTTTTAAAAAAAAAATTTTTTTTTCGATTGACGAAAGTAATAAGATTATTGTAGGTTCTGGGACCTCAATCCCTCGTTCCTTATTCCTTGTGCTAGTAGTGGGGCAGATTTACTCGCTGGCAATTGTATACTAATTATGTTAGACGGAAAAAGGTAAATAATGCTTTCTTAATTACTGCTGTTATTATTTAGTTCGTTGATCACTTAATTAATAAATATTAAATAGGTACTAATATTACTGATTTGCTGTTTGACGTTGATATTTTATACCATATTTTGTGTGGACTTTATTATTTTACAAAAATGAGAGCAATCTGCCATTGCGGGATAGGTATAATAATAAAAGCTAGCATTAGTATATTAATTTAGATAGAAATTTTTTTTTTTAAATAATGTCTTAACTACCTACTTTTATTATGTATTTCTTTAATCATTTAATTAATAAATATTAAATAGGTAAGTACTAATAATAACGATTTGCTGTTTAACGTCGAAAAACATAATATTTTTATAAAATATCGGCTTCCTGTCGATTTTAATTAAACTTATTCACGTATCTATACTGGCATTCTTAAAAGTAAAATTTTAATACAAACGTAAAGAAATATATTGTACGCTTGTTATCTCGAATAACAAAAAAAACTCCTTTTTCTTACGTCGTTAGTAAAGTTAGAATAACGCCTAAACTTTTGCCTCTTTTATTTTCAGTTCTCGAAACTTACAATAAAAAAAATATTATTAAACAACTCTTAGATTGTCGTGTCGAATAACATCTAACTGATTACAAATTTAGCAAATTAACAATTTAAAGAAAAAAAGTATAGAAACTATTCTGTCGAACAGAAAAGATTCCTATCGCACCGCATATTTGTCATTATTCTATAATATTTACATAATATATGTATTAGCTTCACGGAAAGGTCTGTCAGTAACAGCGAGAGATCAACCGTCATTACAGTTCATAATATAATTGAGAGTCATATTAGGCAATAGCAACATTACACGATACCGTGTTTTAATATTGTTTGTTGTTTAAATAAATATAGTTTAAAAAAACTAAAAAACACGCTTTTAAAGCACATCAAACTAAAAAGTGAAAAATAATTATTAATATAAACTGAAAACAATAATGAACGAAAAATACTAGTATTATTGTGAAAAAAGCGTGGGTTGCTCGATATACGAAAAAATATGGCACAAAGCGCCCCACGCTTTTTTCACAATAATACTAGTATTTTTCGTTCATTATTGTTTTCAGTTTATATTAATAATTATTTTTCACTTTTTAGTTTGATGTGCTTTAAAAGCGTGTTTTTTAGTTTTTTTAAACTATATTTATTTTTCACTTTTTAGTTTGATGTGCTATGAAAGCGTGTTTTGTAGTTTTTTTAAACTATATTTATATTGCTTAATGATGCTGATATTATAACATATTACGATCCAACAGATATTTCTGAAAAAAAAATATTTTTTTATTTCAGCCATGGGATTTGAACTCACGCCCGAGTAGTCCGCCGTTTCGCGTCGCCTAACGAAACGGCTTATGTGAGCGTCGCCGCGCGGCACTCCCGGCAGAAGCGGCGGACGCGTCTGAGGAGATAGGAGCGGCAGAGGCGGCAGTAGCGTCTTACGTGTACTTGAAGTCCGGCACAGTTTACCGTGCGATTCGTGAATGGTGACATGTCTAGGTCAAGAAGAAGGAATGTTTTACTGGGGGAAAGCGTTTGTCTCAAAATATTACGAATGCGAAGAAGACATAGGGCAAGAAGGCATCCAACAGATACGTTCTATTTAGAAAGGGTAATAGACGGCGAATTCCACCGTTTATACCAAAAGCTAAAAAAATTGTCCCAATTCCATTCTCTGTCCACTAGTAGCCGATTGTGATAATTTTTATACCTCATGTCCCAAAGCATACGGCAATTTTGCAGTTGACTGATTAACAGTTCGTTAAAAGTACTTGTCATATTGCTAAAATAATAAAGAGGGGCTGTGGAATAACCCAAACATTCGGAGTTTACAAGCCAGACTGCGCTCGGTACGGGCGGCACTAGCGGCGAATATCAAATTATTTGACCGCGTGCGCTGCTCGAAAACCGGCAGCTCTACCAGCGCCGCCTGATAACGCGCACGTAGGACACATGAATTGTATTCCACGGTTTGATGTTGCCGGCTCTGCCGTTCCTGCCGGGCGTGCCACGCGGTACCGCCCACGTAAGCCGTCGCGTAAGACTTGCCCGCTCGGCCAACGACCGAACTGAAAATCACGGAATATACTTACAATATTAAGCCTCTTGCTCTCACGCAGAGGATACGTGAGGAAAGGACTGGCGATCCTGATCAGGATAATGATATAAACTTATCAAATTATTGTATTGTTACTGTTACCGGTTCTTCGTAAGTGTACAAAGTTTCAATTAAATCTGTCCGTTTAAAGTGGGTCAAAATCGAGTCCAAAGAGTCGGTTACAAACAAACAAACATACAAGTGAAGCTATTAACAGCATGTTAAAATGTGCAAATGGTTATTCCTTTCTAAGTAATTCTATAAATAACAAAGCTAGAAAAAGACTCTGTCTAATTCAGAAACATGAAAATATAGCACGAAAACTTTTAAAACATAATAATAAAAGTCAAATACAAGAAAAAAGTCCACGTTAAATTTTTTACGTCCTGTTTCTTTTTTCAACTTAGACAATATAAATAGGAAGGTTTACATAGGAAAACAAGTATATTGACTTTTCGAATTACAGTAAGATAAAAAAAAAACGTCGTTGGTACCTATGGAACGTGCAGTTCATAATTCGCAAGCGTGTTATGTTATAACTGTTTTACACCAACAATTTTTCCATGAATTAATTCATGAAGTCGCTTCATGGAGCAGTTGGATAAATGTAATGTACCAAATTTGATATAAAATAAATTCATGAATTTCTTTGTGAACTTATTGATGGATTAGAGCATGTACTATTTTTCGTAAATTTTACATGAATTCCGAGCGTACCAACTGGTGAAAAGTGACACGTGAGGTTATGGTTAGTTCGAAGTATTATTATTTGTTTTGCTATTTGAGTGCATTATTATTAATGTAACAATCAGTGTAGTTTTGCATTTTTTCTTACTATAAAATAGCAACAAAATAAGACATCACTGAATAACCCAATGCCCAACCTCAAAAAAATATTATTTATTTGCGTTATAGATTATTCTTGAAAATTTGCTACAGAGTCAAAGAAATTCACAGTTTCATGATTAGTGTAAAACGAAATCCTTTTGTGAAGAAGTCCTTGAGGAAATTTATGGAAAAATTCATGAATTTATTTATAAATAAATTGTTACTGTAAAACACGTATTAGGAAATAACCGACAATATTACATGCTGTGCTGCTAGATAATGTTTGATCTTGAACAATGTGTAATGCAACCCTTTCTAAATAATTCTATTAGTGACAAAGTTAGAAAAAAAGTAAATAAATAAAAATGTTAATAAGTAGATTCCTGTCTAATTCAGAAGAATGGAAATACGTTCCCTCTCTATGCTATGTTCCATTTTCAGCTTAGAATTGTCCAATTGTCTAATAGTTATATTGATAACAATAACATAAATAGGAAGGTTTATGTAGAAAACCAGCTGTACTGGTTTTTCGAGTAAAGGCAAAAAAAAACAGCAACGATACGATAAATAGTAATATTTACGTGAAAGATCGACTATATCGATTTTTCGAGTTACGGTGTAAAGTAAAATAATAGCATGGCTTCATATTGGAACGATTTAAAAACAATGTACTTTCGCTATGGTGATGTTGAAAATGTGCTTTCGTTGAAACAGACATGTGTGAGGAACATATGCGAACATTTAACAAATGCTCATAATGTTTACCATTTAAACTTGCCGAAGAATATTTCATTCTTGGTAGAAGAAATTTTTTTTAATTAACGTGTCATCAATTTGTGGAAATCACATAAAATCTTGAAGGACAAATTAGTTTCAATGAATTATTCTTTGAATTTACATCACAAATGATGGCATTTATTTTGCAACGCGATGCAAATGAAGAGTTTTCATTTATTCCCAAACACAATGATGATTTTTGTGTAATGGCTCAATGGCTTTACGAAAAAAGTGGAAACAGATATTGTTACGATTGCACAAAAGTACTCATTGGGGTGAGTAAACTATATGGACAAAAAAGAAGGAAGTTTTAATGCAGCAGCCACAACACGTGATAATTAATAAATTAAAGGCTCTTAATAATTATTTGTTCAATGAAGATATGTGGTGTCAAAATTGCGCTGTAAGAAGTGTATTTATGTTTAGTTATATGGAAGACTGCATAGACAATTTACATAAGTTCAACAAGAGAATACGTGTATATTTTAAATAGATTATTAATTCTGTGTTTATAGTATTAATAATATATCAGTGAATAAGTTTTTTTTTTTCAAATATCTGGTTATAATAACGGTGGAATTGAAATAACTGAATATTAATTCCCAGTCCTGCGATATTATTGTATTAATTTTACAGCACGATATAAGCAACCAAGAGATCGCTTCCTCTCTTTATATTATAAAAAAGATCTGCGGTAATAGACGAGGATGCAAAGTTTTATAGCCAGCTATAAAATTAGTAGAAGAATACCCCAGGTATATTAATCAGTATGGAAACAAATTTAAAGTGATTCTGTGGTATGGATTATTTCAGTGGAGAATGCAGAACAGCTCCTAGATTTAGGCATTTGATACTGACTTGGATATTATTCAAAATATTATTTATTTCTATGCTGGCATCTTGATATTTTTCCTATAATTTTAATTTTATTTCAATCTCTCTCCTATTAGTATGTTTACTTTTAGTATTGTCCCATATTCTTTTAAGTGTATAATTTTAAGTCTATATTTTAAATTCATTTCACTTTTAGTATTAGTATTTTTGTAATTTATGTATCTTTACATTCTCATTCATTTGTAGATCTGTATTTGTACTTTAATACTTTTGAGATATGTTAGTAAATACAACTAGCGGGTTCGTCCTGTAGGTATGTATTCTATATCGTAATAATAAATTAATATAACGGCTATATTGTCTCGTACAAATGTCATTGCAAAACCCTTTATCTTGGTCTCGTTTGTGGAAAAGAAATATTATCAGTATCAAATAAATAAGCTAAATAAATATGTAAGTCGACATACAAGCAGAAAAAAAATTAAATAAAACTTTCGTTTGATATGAAGTTATACAATAATTCAAGTAGGTAGAAAAAAAAATTAAAAAAATGTAAGTTTAAGTCTGAAATAATATGAAATTATTAATTTTGAGGACTTTAATTAAAAATATCAATAATTTCCTTGAAGAGAATAATTAATCATTACTAGTCGTATAGGTGACCCTTGATGACGATAATAAACTTTTATTTTTTCATTGCTTTATTAATAATTATAATTACTTACCTTTCTATTCAGATATTTCAAATCTATAAGTTAACACTTAATTTTCACAGAAGACATTTAAATTCATCCTTAATAATGATATAAATAAAACTTCTATATTGTCCATCGCTGCGATGATCCTTAAGAAAATAGCTACTATATTCGAGTTCACAGTACATGGAAATTTGTACCCACACCGTATATCACGCATGCACAGCATCGTGTGTACCCATTTTGTAAAAATACAACAATAACTCTATTTGATAATTCACAAACACTTTACTTTTAAAATTAGACTTCAGATTTTTATTTTTTTACTAGGAAACTGAAATTTTGCCTCAGTTTTTTTTCATATGAAAACGTTACAATTTGTAACTATTACCAAAATTCTCACTGATTTTACATTTTATTATGTCAGAAGTACTAATCATAGATTTAGAATATTACAAAACATTAATTAAAGAGACATTGCTTCAAATATTTGTAACTTACAATTTTTAGTGAGTTAGAATTGTGGTCCTAGGAATTTCTTTGCTCAAAATGGCCTCTTCAATGCATTTGCTACTAATACTAGTAGATATGCATTACACCGCAAACATCCTGTAAATATTCAATAACTTTCCTTCGTTTGACACTTAATTCTTTTTATAGAACAAAAACACAAAAACATTATTTTGCAATGAAATGATACAAGGATGAATCAAATTCGTTTAATATGGTGAATATTAAAAAGTTCAAGTTACATATGTACACTAATAAAATTTTCTCAAATCTGTGTTTTGAAAAATGTTCCTCAAGTCTTAAAAATGTAGTCATATAGTTTCCCAATAACTCGGAACACAACCAGGCACACAACCGGACTATAACTATAAAATACGAAAACGTCACAAAACCTGTATAATACAAACATTTTCAATCATCTTGTGTAAACAGAAACTTGAATTTTGAACAAATAGAGGAGTCTGAACCGTCTTCGAAGATGAAGATAATAATTACCAATTTTATAATTGATTGAAGATGAAGTTACTTTGTGAAAATCCATTTTGATTTAAAAAATTATAAACACTTTTTATTACTTGTCTAATTTTCATTTCCATAAAGTGACCCGTTCTTCTATTTAGTTCAGTTTATATTTAAATGAGAGTAAAATCTGTGCATATTTTAATTTATTTGAAAATGTCCGAATAGGATGAAACTAGTTGTAAAATAACAAATAAAGTGAACATTAGACAAGTAATAAAAAGTGTTTATAATTTTTTATACAAATTTTATAGTTAATAATAATTATTTCTCACATCTTTAGGTATGTTCGGTTTACTAGCTAGATCTGTTGACATAAACATAACAAAAGAAAAACAAAATATGTTAAATGTTTGGTTTGAATGAAGAAGATATACGTGGTATGAATAAATATACACATATAAATATTTTAATTGATATTGATTTAGTCATGCACAGCCTCCTTATTTTGAAAAAAAAACTTGAAGAGTTATTTATTACAATTTTACCACAAATCTGGCGTAGAAATCAAGATGATGATGGCATCAGATTTTCTGAAATTTGTTAATAAATAGTATCTCTCAGTTTTATAATGTAGTTATTATAATATTCGGAAAAACAAAGAGTTTTAGCATTTCTATACTCAACACATAATCCTAGGATTTTCTGGGAGTTACCTCGGTGACTTGATGGGCGGTTAAGAAAACATTTAAGAAAAATACTTAAAACATAAATAAGGTGGGTAAATCCTTTATTCACATAATAAATGTACAATAAATATAATGTTGCGTAAAAAGAAAACCATTCAAAAAATATTCAATTAGTAATATATGCAAGTAGGCAGACATATCACGAAATAATGTTATAAATCATTTAACTTAAAGATTCAAGCCGAAGTCGGTATATAATAGTGCATTAAATTTATAATAGTTTCGGCATATAGATCCAAAACGAATGTCACAAATATCAAAACTAATTTTGATTATTTTATGAACGGAGAAATTTGTATTCCTTTATACCATAAAAAACCGCTGCCAATTACTTGGGGATCAGAACTTCCTCACCGTAGTAAAACTCGACGTGCGGTAGAGTTTATAATGAAAGTAATTTTTGACGTTTCAAAAAGGTCACATTTTGACGTTTCAAAAAATTCACTTTGACGTTTCAAAAAAAGTCAATTTTTTTGACATTTCAAAAAGTCATATTTTGACGTTTAAAAAAGTCACATTGGTAAAATGTCACTAATATTTTTTTTAGACCGCTTTTGCTCATTAACGAACTACATCTCTTCCTTGACCTCTAGAGTGTGTACCAAATTTGAAAGCTTTATCTCAAAAATTGTAGCTGCATCGCGAACATAGACACACAGACAGAAAATTTTTTCTGTTTGAAATTTTGTGCATCGTCATAATTCGTCGAGATTCGTCCAGAAATACAGTCAAAATTTTCAAAATTTTTTTCACGAATACATAACTTCCTCACCTTGAGGGGTGAGAAGGTAATTAGTTGGTTCATTTGCAAACTATATGAACTACTACCCATTCAAAAGTAAGTAATTTAAATCATTTCAAAAAATCTAAACTTATTTCATATAAATGACATGTATTTATTTACCAGAAAATCGATCTTATGTTTCTATTTAAAAAGTGATGAGAGAGACCTATATACTTGTGTTAAATATTACCAAGAAGTCTCAGAGAACAGTTTGAAGGAGGAAAACCTCGAATCTGTACATCATTCTTAAGCATTTTCGAAATTTTTTACGCGCCATTTAAACTGTTTCCACTGCTTATTCGCTCAATCTGTACCATTATACACTGAAAACGCATAACGAGATAATCGGGTAACGTAAAATTTCAATAAAATTTCCACATGTCTAGTTAAAAGACTGGTCATAGAAAAACCACTTGTCACTCTTAGAAATCAAACTTTATCATTTTTTTTCCTTTTTTATTTGTGAAATGGTCTCGGTGCACACTGATATGCTACCTATATTCTCAGTTCCTAGTTTTATTTACAGATACATATATTTGATAACTTTAATTACAAATAACATTTTAATTACATAGGAAACTTAACGGAAGTTGTTACATCTTACAAGGAAATCTAATATCTATCTTCACTTAACATTGATAAAAATGCGTGGAAATACAATCATTCTATGAAGATTTATAAATTATCAATACGTATAAAGACGTAACGCAGTATTAATAAACCTAATTCACTGAAATCAAGATAAATCCATCAAATAAGGAAACTACAACAGTTCCTCTACCAGAAAAATAGTAAATAATGGATTATGGCTTAGAATTTCCCTTAAAAATAGAAAAATTGTTATAATTACATGCTGCGGGAGTAAGATTATTGTAGGTTCCCTCATTCCTCATTCCTCATAGTAGCGGGGTTGGTTTACGAGCTGGTGCCATGTTATTTTCGGATTTTTTTTTGGTACTTCTCGAGAAAATTTAAAAAATCGGCTTACTGAGGGCCGTCCGTTGAACATTATTCTATTAAGGACAAATTTTTTTTAATTAATTTATTTGCTTAGCTAGCCTTCCAGTCATTGAGAGCTTAACGCTCTCAAATTGATAATTTTTCAAGGTGGTCAGTCCTCTTAAAATAAAATTTCAACCCAAAATAAAAATTTACTACCTCACCCTCTATGCATTTAAGATAACATTTGTACACAGAAAACCAACCATAAAACTTATTTGCTGTTCAATTTATACCTAAAGAATAAGTCCATATTATATTTTAGTTACTTGAAAATGTCCGAATAGGATGAAACTAGCAAAATTAAAAATAAAAAGTGAAAATTTAATTTAATTAGAAATGGTAATATACACATACAGAATAAATTAGGGTATAATTTGAATATTAGAAATAATTGAACTGTGAAAACAAAATTGAATACATATGTTACCTTTCTGCTCATATTTGAATTCAGTTTTAAACCAGATAACCGCACTGGCTCTGGCATTTAGCTATTTGACTACAAAAGTCACGTACAGGTGTTCAATGTGAATATATGAATTTTATGGTCTTGTTCCCTCTGAACTAAAAACTTTGTCGATTGTTGGAAAATTAATGAAAATATGGTCTACTTTTATTTGGCCTTTTACAATCGGACTGGAGAATATTCCTCTCGAATTAACTATTCTCCAAAATATTTGTTGTAATTATTGGGGCAAGGAATTTAATTTTACAAGTTGAGTTGGACAATTAATTCTAATTGGTCCTTCAATAGTTTCTTTAATATATTCTAATATGTTGTACATTTAGATAAACGAATCAATATGATTTTCTTTCTCTTTATTGCAGCGCGGACAAATTTTACCATTGGTTGCACCCTACCCAGCAAACACGGATAAGTTGACCATCGGTTGATATCAGGTTGGAAGTATTATATTTGCAATATGTATCTAGCATTGACTCAACGTTGGTTTTTAATAAATCTAGTTATAACATTCTTAAAAAATCTGACGTTTTATTTACTTTTTGTTGTGCAATTTTAGAAAAAATAAATTCATTACTTCGTTATTACGTAAGCATATAGTCAAATATGATATTAACAAACTACTTACAGTTTTCTATATTTTAACTATCATTGTTACTGAATAATGCGTTAGTAGAAAAAAGTTTTAGGTAGACAATAAATTAAATATAACACTTCATATATATTGCAGAACCTATTAAAACTACCTCTTCTAACTACATACAAGAATATGTTGAATTAATTAATAGTATTACCTAACAGGAAGATATATTAATAGAAAATTAAAGATTAATAATTAAATTAAAGATCAATATCTTTTTTTTAGAATATGTCAATCATGAAACTTGACACATATTATTTGTTTATGTAAGATCCATAGATACAAAAAACTGTTGATAATTAAAAATTATACAATGTTAATTTTGTTCAATTCTTCTTTTAAAACCGCTAACCACGTTGTATCAAAATCTATAAAGCAATGGGTTAAACATTTTTTCTTCATTCAATAATTTTATTCATGATGACAGACATAATTTTATTGCCGATTCCTTAATTTTTCCTTTTTGCTATCCCCTTCTTTCATTAAAATTTTTCCGAATCCCAGTTTATTCTATGTCCATTTTCCCAAGCATGTTCACACATTTTTGATATTACAATTTCACCCTTTCTAATATAACTATTATGCTCACTTAACCTCACATAAATAAATAATTTTGAAAAAGGAAACAGATTCGTTCTCCGGCACGTTAGGGAATTATATTATTATCTTTGTGTCTCATATTAGTTGCCAAAAAAACACCTTCTGACTAATCTTTTGAGGTAAAGTCACAAGCGCAGAGGTTTATTTTTCCAGTAACATACTGGGTAACTGACTATAATTTTAGATAACGAAGAATTATTCATGTGGTAGTAAGTCAAAAAAAGTGAAAGAAAAACAAAATATAACTTTTTAACTTTTTTTTTTCAACAACTGTCTCAATTTAAAATAAATAAAGTAACTTTATAGTGCATTAAGATTAAACTGTGCCAAAGTTTTGAACATAATAACACAATTATTGTAAATGTTTCGTCCGTGACTGGTATATTTTCTTCTAGTTTGTAACCCCTTTCGTCACAAAATGATTGGGAAATGTTCCATATCGAATTTTTACTTACCATAGTATTTTTACATGCATTTTCTTTAGTTTGTATGATAATTTCTCACCCTCACGCTGAACTAAATCGTTTTTGGTTAATTTTTTTGAATTTAAGACAAAACTGATGACAGATGTTAAAACCACAAAGCACGTCAACGTACAAACTTAAACGACTACGAAATGTTCCCAATAGGATAATATAATTAGATTATTTTCACTATAATAACAATATAATTGGAAAAAATTAAAAACTTGATCAAAAATACTGCTAAATGATTGGAAAATAAAAACATTAAAAAATAACCATGGAAATAGACTAACGGTCTCATAACTTTCTATAAATGGTTAATATGTAGCCAATATAAATTGCCCACAATATGGCAGCCTACATGTAGGTGATATTTTATTAGTATTGTATCAGAAATCCAGATTATATTAAGAAATTCGTGCGATTTCCCCATGAACCGCTGCCCTATCTCCCGTAGCTGTCCGAGTTACTAATCCATTTTGTCCTTTATTTGCTTTAAGACCCGTTATAAATCCTGCTCGTGATGACGTAACTCCTGTATCGATTGTGAAGACACATTTCTTCTTATTTATATAACCCTCGAACAACAGACTACTTTGAACTCTCCGAAGCTGAAATACTTTTATTTGTCGGGGATTACAAATTTTTTTTTGGCTAGCACAGCCCCCAAATTGCTATCATTAATTTTCCTGTGGCTCCTCAACCACAGCAGCATTTACTCTTTCTGGGTTGCGCTGACGACAGTTTCTCTTAATGTGACCCCTTTGTCACATTTATAACAGTGGATAATTCCATTCAGCCTCCCACTATTTTCTTGGTCTTGTCTTGGCTGAAAATTCGATTTTGTCAGTAGTTGGTTCATCATCTTGTGTACATCAGATATCAGGTTTTTAGTTGTATTATCTGGCTTGTCTTCTGCCACACTCACGGCTCGTACTCTCAGATTCGTATATGTGTTATAGGTAGCCTCAATTTCAAGTGCATGCACTAAAGCCTCACTACTTCGCTTATGCCTGGCTATTGTAAGGATTTATCTAACCTCCTGGTTCCTTACTCCATCAATAAACGCTCCAACTGCCAACTGTTGCTGAAACTACATTGGTACATCAAGATAGGCTAAATGGGCTAATCTCTCCACAGCAGCCTGGAACTCCTGAAGGCTTTCTCCTATTGTCTGCGTGATTTCAGCTGCGCCTGATATATTTGGGCGAGATGTTGGTCGCCATATCTTAGTTCTAACGCTACCTCCAAAATGCTAAAGTTTTGTTGCTCTGCTGCAGGAATTGTTTGGGGCAGGTCTACTGCTTGGCCCCTCAGTGCTAATACCAACGCTGTTGCTTTCTCTTAGTCGTTACAATTATTTGAACATGCAGCTACCTCGAACTGCTCTTATATGTTGACCATGAACCTTGACCGGCGAAGAAAGGTGGTTGTAACCTGGTACCAGACGACAGCACTAATTAGCCACCCTTCTCTCTTAATAGTTGTTTCAGCCGGACTACTTCTCCTTCAACGATACTGACTTTTCCCCTAACTTCACTGACCTCTCCTTTAACTTCACTGACATCTTTAACTTCATTAATTTCTCCTTCTACTTCACAAACTTTCTCTATAACATCCTTTAAATTTTTCAGTTAGTGAGAAAATGGTTGTTTGCTGTTCCTCTAAGCTTCTCTTTATATCTTCGTTTTCCTCCTCTCGTCTTATTTCCAGGCTCTCTATCATTTTTCTCAAGTCTTAATGTAATTAAAAACGAAAAGCGTAACTTACTTTTTAAATACTTGGTAATTCTGAATTTCTTTTAATTGAACCGGTAAGACATCAAGTTTGGGATCGAAATATGTCACAAATATATGGTTAAACGTCTTACTCATATTTGGGACACTAACATATTCCTTCGACTGGTAAAATCGTGTGATAATAGACCTATACTTTGTTTTTTTGGATCTTTGCGCGTACGTCACAATTACAAACTGTATGAAGTAAATAAATTGAAGGTCAACTTTATTATTGAGCAGAGGCACTGGTGAACAATATTTTTATATATTTTTTATACATTAACACTAAATTTCATTGGCCGCCACTGAGTACTTGTCAATGCTCGAAGGTAATTTTCAAGTTATGTGATTCATACAGCTACTAATACAATGACAAAAATATGATTGAAAAAATATTACAAAGCCGCTAAATGATGTGACAAACAAGCTGGTGAATGAAACTGAGACAGAGTTAATAATCGTGTCCTTGTTCCACCAATTATTAATTTGTTGGTGAGATGTCTTAGCCTGCCTACACATACGTATCTTTATATTTGCTTAACCTATAAATGCATTGCCGCGGATGTAGGTCATCACTAATTTGTTACACACGCAAATATCCAAGCAATGATGTATAAGTGCAGGTATACATTAATACCTATAGAAAATATAGTATACAGGGTGTCTCACCAGGGAACTGTATCGATCGATATAAGGAAAAATACGCACCAGAAAATTTTGAAAATTTAGAGAATTACTAATAACAATGTGGTCAAGCCAACTAAAATAATTACAAGTATCTGGCACTTCGATACCAACTTGATTATTTTAAATGGAATACCCTATATATTTTAGGGTTGTTGAAAAGAGAGTAAAATTGTGAGTCAAAAACATGACACCTTATGCCTTAACCCAGCCGTTTCAGAGATATTTGACATTTTAAAAAATGTTGATAGGTGTAATGGTTTACAATAACCTTTATAACTTTCTTCGTGTAAAAGATACTCATTTGCTTTTTGGCATGCAGAAAGAACATAAGGTGAGCTACGCTTCACCGTTTAAAGAAATTCAATAATAGTATACCAAGTGTTCCATTTTTGACGTTACATTTTGTAAATTTCAAAGCGCGAAAACTTGCTTAAGTCAAATGAAACATCCTGTATTTTTTACATCAGGTTATGTATAATTAAATTCCTTTTTTCTGATATAAGCATTGTGGGTGTTTAAGTTACAATTTTTTTTATATATTTGCGATTTTCTTAGAAATTCCAGAATTTTTAGTAAAAATGTTATCAAATTAGCCATGATTAGAAACAATCAGTAATGTCAGTCATTCTCTTATGCCAAAAAATACCACCGCGTTTAAATTACACCCATGAAGATTTTTTGAATTTGTTTATTATTCATGGAGAATGTGATAAAGTAATATCAATAACTTGTAGTACATTTGCTACTCGATATCCACAAAAAACGAAAACTGTCACCAAACACTGTAAAACTCATACGGGATAATTTTAAAAACTATGGCTCTGTTAAGGCAAGAGTTCGAAAGCGGAAGCCTATTGTTGATGACGAAAACGTAGAAATAGCAATTCTGGGATATTTTCATGCATTTCCAATGATGCCATTAAGACAAGCTGCTCTGGAATCGGGATTATGCAAGGATTCACTTCACAGAATCTTAATTAAACATAAATTTCACCCGTTTTCGTTCCAAATGGTTCAACGATTAAAAGAAACAGATTTCCTAAGAGAAAATGTTGGTGAATTTATTCTAATAAGGTCTGTAGGCGACGATTCTTATTTGGGAAATATTATATGGTCAGATGAAGCTAAATTTACCAAAAATGGAATTTTTTATGGACACAATTTACATTATTGGAGTGACTTGAATCCTCTTGTGTTCAGGGAGCGAAATTTTCAAGAAAGTTGGCAGCTTAATGTTATTTAGAAAATTTACCTCTCGCTGAACATAGAAACATGTTTTATCAGCACGACGCGACGGTGCTCACCCACATAACGCGTATTTGATAAATTTTTTACAAGAAACTTTTTACGATCAATAGATCGCCAATGGACAATTTCTATGGCCTCCTCGCTCGCCCGATTTATCAATTTTAGATTAATTTATTTGGGGAACTATTAAAAATAAAGTTCATGAGAGCCCATTAAAAACTATTGAAGATTGTATGTAGAGAGTAAGAAATGCATTTCAAAACATCACAGTAATCAATTAGAAGAGCTACTGATGAAGAACTAATCCGAAGGTGCGAAAAATGTGTAGAGGTTCGAGGGCGGGATTTTGAACAGTTATTAAATTAAAATGGAATCATGTTTTGAGTTGATTTTATCTTAGCTATTTTAGTTTATACAAAGTATCTTCAATCCAATTAATAGGCATGTTACAGTGTTTAGTGTTATTTTCCGTTTTTGTGGATATCTAGTAATAAATGTACTTCAAGTTCTTTATATTACTTTATCACATTCTCCACTTTACTAAAAATTCTTGAATTTATAAGAAAATCGCAAATATTTCAAAAAGTTGAAACTTAAATCTCCACAATGCTTATTAAAAAAAGGAATTTACTTTTACATAACGATATAAAAGAATGCAGGGTGTTCCATTTGACTTAATCAAGTTTTCGCGGTTTGAGGTTTACAAAATGTAACGTCAAAAATGGAACACTTGATATACTATTATTGAATATCTTTATACCGTAGAGCGTAGCTTACCTTATGGTCTTTCTGTATGCCAAATAGCAAATGAGTATCTTTTACACGAAGAAAGTTATAAAAGTTATTGTAATCCACTACACCTGTCAAAATTCTTTTAAAAGTCACATATCTCTGAAACGGCTGGGTTTAGGCATAGGGTATCTTACATGTATTTGACTCAGAATTTTATGCTCTTTTCGAAAACCCTAAAATATATAGGATGTTCCATTTATAAGAAGCAAGTTGGTATCCACTTTCAGTATAACCGGAAGTGCCAGATGCTTGTAATAATTTTAGTTGGATTGGCCACACTGTTGTTAGTAGGTCAATAAATTTTAAACATTTTTTGGAGCATACTTTTCCCCATATCGATCGATGCATTTCCTGGTGAGACATCCTGTATATTATATTTTTACAGGCCTAAAAATCCAATTGATTTGACTGACAAAATGTAAGTGAATTGAAAAATATTCTGTTTTTAAAGATTATGATTTTTAAAATATATTTCTGTTAAAATTAATAATAGTCTAGTGCTTTTAGTATCCTTTACACAAAAAGTTCAAGAAAGCTGATTTTTTTTTTAACTTTGATTTCCTTGTTCTAAACAATACCTCAAAAGTCCCCAGTGAATCAGTTGTAGGCACAATTTTTATTGTGCGTAAGAGGGTTAAAAAAGTGTTTATTTTTTTCGTAAACATCTCCGTTTCTTTTAGTTTTACGAATGTGAAGGTTAATATAAGATCGAAAGATTAGAAAATTACCTACAAGGAAGGTCCTTACTCATTTTGTCATACGACTTAAAATTTTTGGGAAAAACTGGATGTAAAAGTTATTGCTCAAGCAAATACCTCGATTTTACCACCCACTCGTATTGTAAAATTATATTTATTATAGGTACCTATTAAGCTAATAAAGTGTTTCAAGTTTATTGCCCGAAAATTTTATTGTTTCAAATATTTATCAGTTAAAATAAACAAACAGCATATAATTTATAAATATTTATTAATGTGTTAATATATTATGTTACACTAAAAAATATTTCGAAAACAACACAATGTTTACTTTTTGTTTCAGACTCACGCACACGCACACCCGCACGCATGCTCGCACGTACGTCCACACGCACACACGCACGCACGCACACACACACGCACGTACGCACGTACGCACGCACACACGCACACACGCACACACACACACGCACCGACAGACATCATTCGGAAAATAGTCAGAATGGATTCAGGAGGGTTCAAAATGTATATATCAATCAAAATCTCGAGGTAAAAAGAAATCACGACTACTATAAGTACTTCCTTATTATTTTCTTATACCCAATATAATGAAGTATAATAATCGTAATTTGTTTCGACCTCGAGATTTTGTTGGTATATAATAAATATAAATAAATAAATAAATAAATGTCTTTATTGTGTAAAATAGAAGGAATTTAACACAAAAGGTTAGTGGTACAGTATACACTGATATTAATACTACTAACCTAGGATACCATTATTGGTATAGTATTAGTACAGTATATAATATCTAACTTGATTTTATCCAGCATATGATAGTACAGTATATAATATCCAATATTACAATATGTGTATATCTAATGTATATCTGGTTAAGCACATATATCTACAGTATATGAACATATAATAATATATATCAAAAAATATACGTTTTGAACCCCCCTGAATTCATTCTGACTATTTTCCGAATGATGTCTGTCGGTGCGTCTGTGTGGATGTGTGGATGTGTGGATGTATAGATGTGTGGATGTGTGGATGTATGGATGTGTGGATGTGTGGATGTGTGGATGTGTGGGGTGTGGGTATGTGGGTGTGTGGGTGTTTGGGTGTTCGGGTGTGTGGGTGTGTGGGCGTGTGGGCGTGTAGGCGTGTGGGTGTGGGCGTGTGTGCGTGGGTGCGTGGGTGCGTGTGTGCGTGTGTGCGTGTGTGTGTGTATCCGTGATAATTCAAAAAATACTAATGAGAGACTTCCCAAATTTAGTAGTTAAGATTGTCAACAATATTTTACGTGACACATTAAATTTGGTGAATGTGGTAACTATCAGAAGATACATAATGAATGAATGAAGAAAAAAGGTAAGTACAATTTCGGAAAAAAATTTAAAAAAAAATTATTGCAGTTCTGGACGAATCTTGACAAATTATAATGAAAAACATAACTTTATGAAAATAATCTGTCCGCATGTCTGTAGTATCGCGATAGCAGCCACAGTTTTTGAGATAAAGCTTTCAAATTTGGTACACTTATTCTAAAGGCAATAAAAAATTCGGTGATGAGCAAAATTGGCCAGCTGGGGCCCATGGGACCTAAACTTTTTTTATATTGAACTTTACTACAAAAAAATTATTATATTCTTGATGAAACATTATAAATGTCTACTATATATATCAAGGAAATAAAATATATTTTCAAAGTACTTAAATATTTTACACATTTGGCCTCATAAAATGGGGTTAGAATAAATTTAACAGTTTGTCATTTGAAAGGTCTAATTTACTTACAAAAATGTCAGTGTCAATAACAAAACTTATTAAAATATATGACTTGAATTATTATTGACAGTATCGAATGACGCTGATAATAATTATAAAAAAAATTTTAATGAAACATTTCAAGGTACACTATTAAAATTTAATTGAGGTAAGTGAAGAATTAAATAGAATGATTTTTTTACATCAGGATGATATATACTGGTATAAGAAAGTTATGTGCTGGCTACATCAGATATTATTAGGTATAAGAAAGTATATATTGCCCTGTGCCCTTTGCAATATCAAACCTATCGCTGGAATCCAAAAATCTTTCTTGCTTTCACATTATCCGCATAAAGAATAATACATTCTTCTCAAATGTTATAAAGATGTGTTATTCTTGCAAATGAGGTGCTAATAAAGTACACAATTCTGCAACAGCTCCCATTGACATTCAAAAATGGTATTTGAAAACGAATAAAAAGTAATATGGGACAATATTCTCCACATATCCCTCATTAAAAGTGGGCACATTTTATTGGGCAAGGAAAATACCTGGCTCCGCACCAATTATTATTGCTTGAACCATATTTTCGTCAACTTCATCTTCCAAGAAGTACTCTAATACATATGACTGTGTCTTCCATACTTTTTGCAATTTCAGTTAAACGGTGAGTGAGAATTTTCAGAAAAAGAACTTAATATAACCTCAATTTGTGATATTGTTTCGTTTATGTTGACAGTTCGTCTCGCCCTTCCTTCTAGACCATTTAACGAAATTACAACTATTAACAGTAATTATAACTAAATAGGTTGAGCGTTAATTCTCAGCAGTTGCAATCGCTAAATGCGCCCAATGTATCACATCATCTCAAGAGCGAGCAGCGGCCACTTTGGTGTATGAGAACCTTTAATCTACAGGTCGTGTGTTTGGATGGTACGCAATTTTCGGGACACTTGATAAAATAATTTTAAAAGAATGGAACAAAGTGGGGAATATTTGACAAAACTTTGATATACCGTATATCACAAATTCGATGCTAACCATTGGGATCTAGGAAATGATAAGAGCCACAAGATCGGTTAAATGGGATAAGACTTAGAAAATTGTATGCTGATTCCAAATCCGTTAAGGAAATACGGCTAACTGGAACTGTTTTTGGGATTTTTCAAAAAAAAACGAAAATTTTGTGATCTTTGTTTTTGACTGTAGTCATGTAATCCTTGATCAGACAGGTTTTAGATTTTTACATTATTAGGACAATTTTAGGAGGCTAATATTTCGTTCTTACTTCATTACTATCATTTCTTCTATGTTAATTTGCTGTTTTTAAAAAATTTTCTCCATATCGATTATGTTCCGTATTTTAGCAGAATGTAATGGTTAAAATATAAACACCCTGTAGATTAGTTAGTTTTATTAGGTGTCCTACTTCAAGTGCATTGATTTAAGAACTTTGTTATGGTTTGTATATTTATTATTGCATAGACATTAATTGTTAAGAATAAGCATATTTTATTTAAGGTTTGGTATTTTTAATTGTAAGAGAGCAGACTTAGCTTTTAACGCCCAAAAGGGTAACATTGTTAAGATTGGTTTATAATAAACAATATTAAAATAACTATCTATGTGTTATGATTCCATGCTACGGACTGAGTTAAAATAGAACTAATGAGTAAGGT